>CM058043.1:20197613-20257613 GCA_030169165.1 Centaurea solstitialis | reverse complement strand
AACATTCTCTTTTCATACAAGGATAACTTTTGAATTTCAGTTTTCATAATGATAATGGTTGCATTTTCGTTTTCATCTAAATACTCCTTTATAACTTTAGGCATCTTTAAATGTACTTTTAAAACCTTCTTTAAAACTACCTTTTCTAAAGCCCCTCTCTTTTGTAGTGGTTAAGACATAATGTGGGTGCTTTTATCATTTTACCCCCACAACTCTCAACATTTATGGATATCTTAATGATATTATAAATTTCTCTGAGGCCATTCGCAGTCGTACAGGTCATACAACTCATACAGGTTGCCACCTCAGCGTCACATCAGCTTTACTAACACCTTACCACTACCATACCATTTCATTCTTACCCATACCACTCATACCATCTATTTTATTTAAATACTAAAATATTATGTTTATATATATAGATTGTATGTATATATGTGTGTGTGTGTGTGTGTGTGAAGGAGTGTGAAAGAGGACGGTAAGGTAGCACCATTGGGGTTTCATACCGGTGCCGTACCGGGTGGCCTCGGCGGTGTTACCGCCGGCACAGGCCCGGTACATCCCTCGGTACCGCCGGGCTGCAAATGGCCTGAGGAATGAATCTCATGGAATAAATACAATATTAATTTACGATCGATATTGATGAAATATCTCATCTACCCACGATTTTATTTTATATGATCATTGAGTTATTAACAGGTGATATCTTATAAATATAATTTGTGAATATTAACCCATACACTTAAAAAAATATCAAGCATTTGAATTTGCAACATGCAGAAATTATTGATATTAATATATTTTCTTTTTATATCTTATAACACTTTAGCCCTTCAACTAGCTTTGAGGTTTTCTTAGATGTGATATTAATCATGTTCCTATATCATATACATACGTGAAAGAAGTTTCTTGAATATAAGTGTATGCTAAAACGAAGTATCAGACGTATAATAAACATAATGGTAGAAATCCTGAAGTTATTCATATAGATTATCGATAATTCGATAGTTACCACTTACCACATATCACTTATAATTCGATAATCTTAAACTCCAACCCGTTTGAAGCACGTAGAAAAATAAAGGTGTTTGGGATTGATTTTTGAGGTCCAAAAGTGCTTTTGATCAAAAGCGCTTATTAACTTATGGGATGAGAAAATTAGTTTTTAAAAAAGTGTTTGGATTAGCTCTTGTGGTGGTAAAAGTCAATAAGTGTTTGGGTTAAAAAGTACGGTTATGTGAAAGAGAAAAGCTAAAAGCCAAAAGCCAAAATCAAAAAGCCACCTCTCCCTGACTTTTTAAAAACAACTTTTTCTTCATACTCTAAAAACACTATTGAAAATTGCTTCTCAAGTGGCCAAACAATATTTTTAACTTATTGGCTTTTTGAAAAGCCAATAAGTCAATAAGTATTTTTGAAAAGCAATCCCAAACACCCTCTATGTATATTTAGACCTAGGTCGGGTTTGTTCTAAAATAAAAAAACAAGGGTTGACGGAATATTGACGAAATTCTTTGACGGATTTGAAAAAAAATTATTTAAACTATTTTCAATGTATTACTGAAGGAATTCTTTAACGGATTTGTGGCGGATATACGAAAAAACAATCTTTTTAATTAGGGTTTATGACTTTTGTGGGTAACTAACTATTTATTTTTTACACATATTACCATTGAACTATTTTTTATACTCAACATACCATTGAACTCTATTTTTTTGTACATATTATATCATTGCAACCAGTGGCGGATCCAAAAAAAATTGTTGTTGGGGGCACCATATAAATAAAACAAAATTTAACTATAGGGTGTATACGGCTTGGGTTGAACGGTTTTTCAGACATTTTTATAACGCAACCTAATTATGGTGGTTTGGAAATTTTTTAACACAACCTAACTCATTCAAAAGTATAAACCCAACCCTTATAGGGTGTGGCGGGTTAGATAGAAAGCGGTACTTTAGTGATACAAATTAAATTAAGGAATCTAATACGATAAATACTACTAAAAATAACATAAAAAGAAGCTATTAACCTTTACAATAATCCAAATATATAACTAAAAATATACAAAATAACATAAAGAAACGAATATACATGAATATATAAACACAAATGAAAAATAAACAACCAGACTTTTTGTTTCTGTTTCTAACTTTAGGTTTTCTAACTTATGTTTTGTAACTTCGATTATAACTAATGAAAGTGTGTGTGGCTTGATATATAGAGAGACAGAGAATTCAAAAAGAAAGGCTTTATGTTTTTTTTTCTTTTTTCTAGTGGCCTAGGGGCCTTAATTGTAATTTGTTGGGGGCCTCAATTGTAGTTTACACAAATGGTATGCAGAAAAAAATTTTTTTTACTATGAAGGAGATGGAGTTATTGGGGGCCTAGGACCCCTATAGCTTCTTCTTGAATCCGCCCATGATTGCAACCAAGAATAGAAGGTAAACCACCATCTTTCAACCCTTCACCACCACCAAACCACCACAACCACCACAGCTGCCATCACCAAACCACCACCACACCCACCACCATCTCCAGACCACCACCACCACCACCACCATATCCAGACCACTACCACCACCACTGCTGCCTGCACACACAAACACCACCCACAATCTCAACAACCCTTCCTGCTCCGATACCATCTACGACGATCCTCCCTTCTCCGGTCACACCGCCGCCGCCGCCGAAATGCAACCACCACCACAAACCCTAACCCAATCAATTAGGGTTTTTGATTCTAAGCAAAATCGAGAAACGAGAAGCAAAACTCAGATCGATTTGAGGGTTTTTGATTGGGGGTTTTTTGATTTGGGTTTTTAGGGTTATCGGGATTGGGGTGGAGATGGTGGTGTGGTGGTATTGATGTGGAGCTGGTGGCTGCGGTGGCTTTTTTAGGCGACGGCGATGGTGGTGGTGGTATGGATATGGTGGTGGTTTGGTGGTGGCTGTGGTGGTGGTGGTGGGTGGGTGGGTGAAAGATGGTGGTTTACCTTCTATTCCCTGTTGCAATGGTATAATTTGTACAAAAAATAGAGTTCAATGGCAATATGTGTAAAAAATGAATAGTTAGTTACCCAAATAAGTTATAAAACTTTTTAATTATATAAACTAGTTTCGACGGATTTGTGACGTAGTTGAAAAAAATAAAAAAATTTAATTGTTGAAACTATTTCCGACAGATTATTGATAGAATTCCTCGATAGGTTTTTTGACGGATTATTGACGAAACTGAAATTAATGATCCTTATAGTTATTTGAACACTTATCGACAGATTATTAACAAAATTGATAAAAATGATTCTTTTAATTATTTGAGCACTTTGCAATGGAGATTTGACGGAAATTTTTTTGTTGAAACTATTTCCGACAGATTCTTGATAGAATTCCTCGATAGGTTTTTTGACGATTATTGACGAAACTGAAATTAATGATCCTTATAGTTATTTGAACACCTATCGACAGATTATTAACAAAATTGATAAAAATGATTCTTTTAATTATTTGAGCACTTTGCAATGGAGATTTGACGGAAATTTTTTTGTTGAAACTATTTCCGACAGATTATTGATAGAATTCCTCGATAGGTTTTTTAACGGATTATTGACGAAACTGAAATTAATGATCCTTATAGTTATTTGAACACTTATCGACAGATTATTAACAAAATTGATAAAAATGATTCTTTTAATTATTTGAGCACTTTGCAATGGAGATTTGACGGAAATTTTTTGACGGATTATTGACGGAAATTATCTGTTGAATTATTGATGAAATTGAAAAAATAAATGATGCTTTTAATTATTTGAACATTTTTCGACGGATTATTGACGGAAGTTTTTTGACGGATTATTGATGGAACTGAAAAAGTGGTTTTTATTTATTTGAACACTTTTTGATAGGTTATTGACAAAATTGAAAAAATGATTTCTTTAATTATTTGAACATTTTCGACGGATTATTGACGGAATATTTTATACGGATTATTGATGGAATTGAAAAAAATGTTTTTTTTTTAATTATTTAAACACTGTTCAACGGATTATTAACGGAACTTTTCTAACGGATTTTTGATGGAATTGAGAAAAAGATATTTGGAATTATTTAAACACTTTTGATGGATTTTTGACTGACTTTATCAATGGAATTGAAAAAAAATATTTGAACACTTTTTAACGGATTTTTGATGCAAACTATCGACGGATTTGGAAAAAAAATGAAAATTTTCTTTCTTTGGAAGGGTATCCGAGGCTTTTGCCCCAACTAATCCCGGCAAGGTTCACCGACAGTTAAAGCATGTTGCCCTGATTTAAACTATTTTTGACGGATAATCCGTCAAAGATTTGTGTAAATTCTATACGGATTATTAAAGGATCAGTTTCTGTCGATAAGGTGTCAAAAATCTATCGAAAACTTTTAGATTTTTTTATATGTTGTCACAAATATGTCAATTATTTTTACGACAAATTATGTCAAAAATTTATGTCAAAAATACTCGATTTTCTAATAGTGATTTTTTTTAATTTTAAATTCTTATTATTTGTATTTTATCCTTTAGAGAAAATAAATAAAGAGTTGCTAAAACTTGGTGCATATTTTATCCTTTAAATTCTTATTATTTATTTATATTCTCTAAAACTTTTAACAAAAAATTCAAACAGTACGATTTACCTTTGAAACCCTCCCTAAACATTGTTCGACCTTTTGCTACACTTCTTACTTTTGTCATCTAAATCCTCCTCGATAATGCATCTTTAAATACACTTTTAAAACCTTCTTTAAAACCTTCTCTAAAGCCCTTTCTTTTTATAGTGGTTAAACACATTATCAATTAAACACAATAAGATAAAATTCATTAAAACTAACTAGATCCATTAAAACCCAACTAGATCCATTCAAGTCCAACTTGATCCATTAAAGTCCACTAAGATCCGTTAAATCCCAAGTATAACGATTAAAGCCCAACTAGATGCATTAATTAAAGCCCAATTAGATTCATTAAAACCCAATTTGGTCGATTAAATCCATTAAAGTTCAATTAGATCCATTAAAACCCAACTAAATCCATTAAAATGCAACTAGATAGATCAAAGTCCCATTAGATCCATTAAAATGCAACCAGATCGATCAAAGTCCCATTAGATCCATTAAAATGCAACTAGATGGATCAAAGTCAAATTAGATCCATTAAAGCTCAACTTGATCAATTAAACAAGATGTAGCGACCCAAAATAAAGTATGTTAGCTATGTCTTTGGGTTGTGTATGTAAATACATGCATGGGATATTGTGAAAGCTCGATACTAAGCTATATAATAACATAACAGGTATTGGTTGACTCTTAATGAATTTGACACGTACAAGCATGATCCATGGTTCTTAATGGATATGACATACACACGACATATACGTAGTTAAAACAACTAATTAATATACATCAATTATCGTTAACAAACAACACACATGCACGCATATATATATATATATATATATATATATATAACATGAATATCTATACACATAAGCAAAATATAACCCTAGAAAATGGAAAAAAAACAAAAAAAAAAGAATTCCGTCACTAATCCGTCGCTAATTAGCGACGAATTAGCGACGGAAACCACGTGTCCGTCGCAAATCCGTCACTAATTAGCGACGGATTAGTGACGGAATTAATTATTTCATTTTTTATTTATTTTAAAAATTAATTCCGTCACTAATTCGTCGCTAATTAGCGACGGATTAGTGACGGAATTAATTATTTCATTTTTATTTATTTTAAAAATTAATTCCGTCACTAATCCGTCGCTAATTAGTGACGGAATTAAATATTTCATTTTTTATTTATTTTAAGAATTAATTCCGTCACTAATTAGTGACGGATTTGCGACGGAATTAATTATTTCAATATTTATTTATTTTTTAATTGATTCCGTCGCAAATCCGTCACTAATTAGCGACGGACTATTTCCGTCGCTGTATTTGCGACGGATTTGCGACGGAACATGGTCGTGGCCTATTCCGTCGCTAATCCATCGTTATTCCGTCGCTAATTAGCGACGGAAATAGTCCGTCACAAAAATCGTCACTGATGTCCATTTTTCTAGTAGTGTTTGTAGAATGCAACACTTCATAAATGACTATACGTCTTTTAAAGATGATTAAAATTTAATGAAAACAATGTTTAAAAATTAAAACATAATTTGTTTTTTTGTTGAAAAACTTTTAAGACCACCACTAATTTTTATTACCAATGCTCAAGTAATCTTCAAAACAAGAAGCTACTAGAAACCAAAAGATTTGACCATGTGACTTGCATTGTTTAATTATTAGATCATTTAATATTGTTTTAATAAGGATAATTGCTGTGTAGTTGGACATAAATGAAACAATTAGCGTTTCATGATTGCATGGTTTCCAACCATTCATCAATCTAAACACATTGAAGTATATAAAATAAAGATCATAAGTGTTTTTATTTATTTATAAAAGATATCGAATTATAAGTCATATATATGTGGTAGATGGACGTCGACATGATTCAAACCTTTTAGGTTTTGGTGAACACAATGATGGGGCGTTTGGTTGGGAGTATTGAGGGGTTAGGAATGAGAATGGTAACGAAAACTGATATTTGGTTTGATATCATTTCTGTAGATCCATTAATTTCCATTTCTGACCAAATTGGGGAGAACGAAATTTTTATTTCTACTCGGTTCTTTTTTTCATGCATTGTTCCATTTATGGATATTAAATGAAACATCTTTTGTATTTTCAAGTTGGAAAAACATATTTTTTTAATATGAAGCAATTTTTCATTGATTATATTGGGTTAACCAAACAACATTAATGCAACGCTCATTCCTATTCCCGTTCCCTGCATTCCCATTTTCATTTTCATTCTCATTTCTTAAAATGAACCGAACGCCTATATAACTCCCTTTAACATTGAGTACACATACACTCTCATCAATGGCAACATCCCAAGATTCATTGCCAAAGCATCTAAACCAAGATGAGATGATGACTCAAGAATGCAAAAACCTACTTTCTTCCCTTCCAGTGGAGGAAGGGTGGGAGGATTCTACCCTTTACAAATATCAAGGTTTTTGGTATCCTTCCATAAATTTGCAGGGTGTTCTTTCATGTCAAAAACACTTTCAAGCTCAAGACACTGATATCCTTCTTGCTACCCCTCCCAAAGCTGGCACTACATGGTTAAAGGCAATCTTGTTTGCCCTAATGAACCGTACCCGTTTCCCACAACCCCGTGACAACCACCCATTGTTGTCGAATAATCCTCATGCGTTGGTGCCAAGCTTCGAATTTGATCTCTACCTCAAGAGCGAGAACCCGGATCTCTCATCCATCACATCTCCAAGAATCTTTTCCACTCACATGCCATATGTATCCCTACCAAAATCTGTCCATGATTCACAAACTAAGATTGTTTACGTGTGTAGAAACCCTAAAGATGTTTTTGTTTCTCTTTGGACTTTCACAAACAAATTGAGGCTCGAGAAAGCGGGAACAAATCCGCTCGATCGAGAGAAAGAATTTGAGAAGTTCTATAGAGGAGTGAGCCCATTTGGTCCTCTTTGGGATCATGTGTTAGGTTACTCGGAGGAAAGCTTAAAAAACCCGAAAAACGTCTTCTTTCTGACATATGAGGAGATGAAAGAGCAACCGAGGCTTCATTTGATGAAACTTGCGGACTTTGTAGGGTGTCCGTTTTCGTCCGAGGAAGAGGAAGAAGGAATGGTGGATGGTATTTTGGAAATTTGTAGTTTCGAAAATTTGAGTAATCTGAAAGTGAACAAAGAAGGGAAGTTTCCGTCTGGGATAAATAACAATTCATTTTTCAGAAAAGGTCAAGTTGGAGACTGGAAAAACCATCTGACCGAGGAAATGGTTGAGCGTCTTGACAAGATATGTCAAGAGAAGTTCGACGGCTCAGGATTAAAATTTTAGCTCGATCGCTTGAATTTGTCATGTAAAACAAGTTTGCATCCAATAACAATGTAATGTCGGGTTTCTTTCTTCTGTTTTCCGTTGTGTGGTAGGAATTGCTTTGGGTCTGTTGGTTGAGCTTGTTGTTCTTGTTTCGCTGGGTTCTGTTGTTTTAGTGTGGAACTGTTTGTTTCGTTTTTACCTTTATTTGTGAACCATGTATTTTGAACCAGGTAACCGTCATCTATTATTGGTAATCATCCACACAAAACCAACTCCAAAGATTGAATCTCATTGATTGATAGTAGGTTCACAAAGTTAATACAAAATACATGGTTCACAAATGAAGGTAACTCTCTCTCTCTCTCTCTCTCTCTCTATATATATATATATATATATATATATAATATTTAGGGTGCGTTTGGTACGCTGGACAGGATGGGACAGGACATGACAGGACAGGCTTGTCCCATGTTTGGCAGACATCTATGTGGAACACACCAGAACTAATTAGAACAAGACTGGGACAAACCTGTCCCATCCTACCCCCTGGAACTAAGTAGAACAAAGTCAGATTTACCATTATACCCCTCAAAATACAGATTGATTTTCTCTTTCTTTATAATTGCCTCATACTTAGGGTGAACAAAACTCGACCAAATCCGAAAAACCGAAAATCCGATTAAAAAAATCTCAAATCTACTTAACCCACATATATAACTCGAACTAACACAATCTTCTAAATCCAACTTT
This sequence comes from Centaurea solstitialis, assembly GCA_030169165.1. Lineage (NCBI taxonomy): Eukaryota > Viridiplantae > Streptophyta > Magnoliopsida > Asterales > Asteraceae > Centaurea > Centaurea solstitialis. The sequence continues at coordinate 20,248,910 of CM058043.1, read as the reverse complement.
ATGACGAGTTACTGGTTCGGGTAGGGTCTCCGTATCCATTACCCGAACTCACCCGAAACCCGAATAAAACCTTTTATTAATATTTTTTAACGTTTGGAATTTGGATTTTGGAGTTTGATTTAATTTTAATTTTTAATGATTAAGCATGTAAAACGAAAGGTTATGATTAAATTTATAGTCATTATATCTAATATAGGAGTAATTTTTCATTAGATATTTTTTATTCATATTTTCTTACTTCAAATATATATATATATATATATATATATATAGGGAGGTTCATACAAGAACAACCTCATTTGTAGGAATAAAGGAACTACATTCCACCACTAGTTTGAACAAAATAATACATATTATATTGAATGCCATATTGGTAATTATAGGTACTTTATATCCACTTTCCACCTAGGGGCATTTACTTTAGGGGTAAAATAGGTATACAATATATTGAAAAATTCACTATTCACTGATATATGATGGTTCCACTATTCATTGACATATGTAATATTAGTTTGAAAAATGCACTATTCATTGACAATAATAATTAATACAAAATCATGTGTGATAATGTTTGCATTAACATGTACAAAATATTGAAATCATATGTGATTATGTTTGCATATTTAGCATTGTAATCATGTGTGATTATGGTTTGTATAAAATCATATATGATTCTACATTTACATTTTTACAAAATCACATATGATTTTACATTAACATTTGCACAAAATCATATATGATACTGAAATCATATGTGATTTTGTTAACATGCAAAATCAAATATGATCACATGTGATGTTGTAAATTAGACGTGATTGCATTATACATTATAAGATCACATATGATACTGAAATCACATATTATCATATATGATACTGAAATCACATATGATTTCACTAGAACCTTGTGGGAAAATCATATATGATACTAAAATTAGATATTATTTTATAATAACATTGTACAAAATCACATATGATTTTACAATAACCTTGCATAAAATCACATATGATTTCACGTAAAAAAGTTGTACAAAATCACATGATATTACAATAACCTTGTATAAAATCACATATGATTTCACAAGATCTTTATACAAAATCGTATGAATATGATGAAATGGTGAAGCTAAGATATTTTATGTTTAAAAAGGGAAAATTCAAATATATGGTAAGATATTTTATCTTAAAAAAAAGAGGGAAAATCAAATTGTAAAGATATTTTATGGTTAAAAGTAATTAACATATATAATCATCTATGAATAGTGTCTTTTCAAAAAGTAATTGTTTCCCAAAATACCCTTTAAGTAATTAAATATATATTGAATTATTTTTGGGGTTTTTAAATAGAGATGTGTGGCTATAAGTTATTCCTTTGTTCCTACAAATTGAATTGGTTCTTGTTTGAACCTACTTCTATATATATATATATATAGATGGGCCTTCTAGAGAAAACCAAATAATTTGTGTAAACAAGAGGACTAATCTAAGCCTTTGATCTGAAAATAGGTATAAAGGTCATGATCGTTATTTTGCAAAAAAAGCTCACAGTTCATTCATAATATGAATACGAACTTCAGATTCATATTATGAATATGATTTTAATGAAATTTCATATTCATAATATGAAATTTCATATTCATTATATGAATCTGCACTAGAAGAAATCCATATCACCATATCAAACTCAGATTCATCTTATGACTCTTCGATTCACTAGATGAAACTTTATATTCATCATATGAATCAAAAAATAATGTCTATTTACATGTAAATTCATATTATGAATACAAACATAAATTCATCTTATGAATACAAAACAAAATGTCTATTTACATTTAAATTCATCTAATGAATACAAACAAATGTCTATTTACATTTAAATTCATCTAATGAATCTTCACATCGTTGTCCACTTCAACCTTCAAGAACACATGATGAATCTGCAAAAACAAAAATGATAAACACTTAAGAACACATTATAAAACCTTAAGAACACAACTTCAGAAACTCTATTTTTTGAAGATTGATTTTCTAAAATCTTCAAAAAAAATGTTAAAATTCAGATATGTTGCTCAAATCAACATTACAAACAACTTTTATAAAGCAATAATCTCCAATTTTGAATCAAACTAACCTAATTTTGAAAAAATCTCAAGAACCCTAGAAATTTGGGGTTTTTAATCAAAACTTACTAGATCTGGTGGAAGACGATGGCGGTGACGGTGGAGGACGACGACGACGACGTGGTGGCGGTGGTGACGACGGCGGTGGTGCTGACGGCGCCGGTGACGGTGGTTGTAGATCTGGAGACTATATGAAACGGCGATTGCAGATCTGGAGAAGGCGGCGGCGAGCAGGTTGCAGGTGCGGGGTGGTGGATGGCGGCAGGTGCGGCGGTGGTGGACGACGGCAGGTGCGGCGGTGGTGGACGACGGCAGGTGCGGCGGCGGTGGATGGTGGTTAAGCTAATTGAAAGGAGAAGAGAGAAACATGTCAAAATGAAGAAGGAGATGTTATGATCTGGAAAAGATGGAAGGTTGTCAAATATGTTAAAAAATGCCTAAAATGTCCTTGTGGGGCTATGATCAGGTGTGGCTGCATATAAATTATAGAAATCTTAATATGTTCTCCTTTAATTAATAACCCTTGATTGAAATATTTTAATGGTTGAGATTGGTCCACTAGTTTACACAATTAATTGAGTTTTCATTTGATTATTCCTCTATATATATATATACATCTTTAAATTTTCATTGCACACTATTTCTATTTTCTACTAATTTGGTGGAAAAAGAAAATAAAAACAGATATTGTTAAAATCCAAACTTGAACCCGATTAAATCCGAATTCGACATGGTCCGAAAAACTTCACACCTAATTTTGATTTTCGAGGATAACATTTCATACCCGAAACTCGATCGAAAATACAACTAATAATGTATATTGCTACTATTTATCTTGCAAGTTATGATTTTTTATTATATACTTGATTATAGTTTTGTTGATACATAGATTAGAGTTTTTTGTTTTTTGTTAATTTTCATTTAGATAAACTATTAGATAAAAAATGCTAAAAATTTCAGCAGGGGTAAAATGGTCATTTAAGCAGTCATGTTCTGTCCTGTCATGTATTATCAAACGCTGAACAGTTGTTCTGTCCTGTCCTGTCCTACCTTGTCCTGTCTGCGTACCAAACGCACCCTTAAGGAACTAAGAGCATACACAGTGGTGGAATCTCTAAGAAACTCACTTACTATATTTTTCCTATCATGTATTGTCATCTCAACAAACCAAGAACCTCCTTAAAACTCTACAATGGAGGTTCTTACAAAACCTCACTTCCCTCTACTTATTTATAATATAATTTTTATTTATGTAAACTATTATATAACAGAAAAAGAAAATTATTACAAGAACCTGGTTCTTGTTCAAGTACTTGGGTTCCAATAAGATCCTGTGGCTGGGCAAAAACTTCTATCTCACAGTGATGGTTCTTGTAAAAACCCCATGAAAAACCTCCATTGTGGATGCTCTTATTTCAATTCTATTTTGTCGGTTTAGGTTAGAATATTTAATCACCATATGAAATTAAAGGAACTATATCATTGACCTCAAAAGGTTAAGGTAATTATAATTTAAAAATAAGGTTTAGTTTTGTGATTTCATCATATCTAATGTATTATCTGCAACTAAAATAATGAAGGAACAATAGGTTATGGTTGTAAGAAATCTTAAATAAACACCATGTTAAAGGATGCAAAGATATTTTGCATTGAGAAACAACTAATTGCATTATGATTTATCACCTTTTTTTTTTCAAATAATTACTATAGGGAAAAAGAATATAATGATCACAATGTTAATGTATTCCAATTTGTCTCTATATTAAGCTTTTCAAAAGAGAACCTTTCCTTTAGGGTGCGTTTGGTACGCAAACATGACAGGACAGGACAAGACAGGACAGAACAGGACAGGACAAATGTCCAGCGTTTGGTAAGATAGAATAGCATAGGACAGGACAAGCCAGAACATGTTAAAATGACCAGTTTACCCCTGATGAACTGTTTACTGTTTTATTAATAAATAATCAATTTAAATGCATAATAACAAAGAATTTAAAACCTTATAATATTGTTTTATTGATAAAGTTTATAAGTTGTCGCCGGACGTCGGATGTCGCCGGAAGTAGCAGCCGCGGGTCGCCGGACATCGCCGGAGAGGGAGGCGGAGGTCGCCAGACGTAGCAGCCGCAGGTCGTCGGACGTCGCCGGACATCGCCGAAGAGGGAGGCGGAGGTCGCCGGACGCCGCCGGAGGTAGCAACAGTAGGTCGCCGGACATCGCCGGAGAGGGAGGCGGAGGTCGCCGGACAATAAGTTCCTTGTTCCACTTAGTTCCATGGGTAAGGGGGTGAACACACTTGTCCCATGTCTTGTGCTAGTGTGTTCTACTTAGTCCAAGGTTGGGGCGCGCCAAACGCAGGACAGGGCTATCCTGTCCTGTCCTGTCCCACCCTGTCCAGTGCACCAAACGCAAGGACACGGGGGAAAGCAATTGGCCGCATTGGATTTGGGCAATCACTTAAAGTAAACGGCTTCAAAAATCCAATTTGAATAAATTTCAGTCCAACAATAAACCTTAATTTACTATTGTTAAAGGACACATGTAATAAAATTGGTATAAGTATCATATATCGTTCTCACAAAGAGGAGTATAAACAGTCTTTTAAAAATACCCAGTTATAAAAGTCAAGTTCAATCGAGGTTTCTCGAAGGAAATTGATTTGATTTGCTTTGTTGGTTGGTTTCTTGAAAATATAAAGAAATTGGTTAATAAAAAAAGCAAATGGTACAAAACTTGGTTAAGATAAATAGATAAATTGATAAAAATATATTACAACAGGGACGTAGCTAATAGGGGGTTGGCTGGTATTGAGCCCCCTAAGTGTTTGTTATATAAGTGGATAATAGAGACTTATACACATCATGTTTTATTTCCTTTACCTTTTACCAAATTTTCATTTTCTAGTTTATTTCTTATGGCCTGTTTGGTAGTGGCTTACAGGCTTAATAGAGCCTTAAGCTTATTTGCTCAACTCAATATGGTTGTTTGGTATCGACTTAATCCAGAAAACCATGACCTAATCGTTCAACTTCTGAGAGAAGCATTTATACACAGACATTTTATTCCACTTATACCCTCCTAAAAAACACTCTCTCAGCTGTACCTTGCCTAAAACTAATATTTGAGGTATTACGTCGATATTAATAACGGCCTCCGAGCTCGTTACTTCACTTGAAAAATCATTTATTTTTTCTAAACGAAGTTTAGGGACGACATATGGTAAAAATAGACATACTTCAAAGACGGAATACCGAACGCCAATCAACAGAAAAAACAACTAAACAAGGTAAGGAAAAAAAAACAACTTTATATCTCATCATCAATTATGAACAAAACATCCTTCGCTTTGAACTCGATAACTTGAAGACCACATCAAGAACACGAAAACCATCCCGAGAGTTGAGTATAAAACACCCGAATTCGAACCCCATATTTCTATAATTATCTTCATTTAACAAAATCAATCTCAAATGAAATACTTAACCATCTGTATTTCCTTCTCTTTAAACCCACATTTCTCATAAAAGGCCTTGTTATCACCACTGCAATCAAGAATCACCTTATAACAACCCATCAACCTTGCATGATCTGCAAGAAAACCCACCACTTTCTTCCCTAACTGCAACCCTCGAGCACCCGAATCCACCACCACGTCCTCGATGTGCCCGACCTTCCCACAACTCCGTATAAATTTCTTCTCGATGAACACGCTTCCGGTCGCAACGATCTTGGACGAACCCACGTCCTCGATCACGCATATGACGTGATCGTCACCGTACGATCGGAGCTCTTCGAATCGCGTTCGGAATTCGTCGTCTGATACAGAACCACACACCGTAAGTTGTTGCAGGAGTTCCATGAAACCCTTGTTCTTATCGGTTATCTCGAGCTTTCTAACTCGGTATGTTTCTTCGTCTTTGTTGCTTTGCATCTTTCTCGATTATAAATTATATAAGACTGTATATGAAATGAAAAAAAAATCGCAAGATAATAAACAAACAAGATGAGGAGGATCATGCAAGAAGGCGAGAAGTTCCAAGATCATACAGGACATTGCACGTGATACCGAATGCATGATTTGAATGTTAGAAATGACTATTTTACCCCTCATTATATATAAAGGACTGATTAACATAACTGATTGGTAAATGTGCTAGATGGTTAGCCTTATTTATCCAGAAGGTCAAGTTTTTTTTTTTCAAACCCATCTATCCCGTCTGAGTAATTAAGCCAGCCGGTATCATGATAGATAAGCCTAAGAATATGAAACTTAGTGCATCTCCAATAGTTTTTTCATAATCTCCGATATAAATGAAAGGAAAGTCTCGGAATCTCCAAACAAAATTACATCCAACTAAATTTAACATTTCAAAGAATACTTTCGTTGTTCCCCACGCATGCTGGAGTCCCACATCAGCTAGATTGGGACCATTTCTCCTCTATATATCTTGGAACCTCCCTTCTCTCTCCTCAACAGTTCTTCTAGAGAGCAATATAACAGTGTTCCACATATTCTCGTATCCTATTCAGGACAACTGTGCCAATCTAGCCTATGTCGGAACCTCCCTTCTCTCCTCAACAGCTTTTTTAGAGAGTGATATAACAGTGTTCTACATATTTTCACATGGTATCAAGGACAACTATGGCTTTTTTAGAGAGTGATATAACAGTGTTCCACATATTTTCACATGGTATCACGGACACTATGTCCATCTAGCCTATGTTGGAGGGGACATGTTAAAGTCCCACATCTACTACACTTAGATCCGTTTTCCTCCATATATGTCGGAAACTCCCAATTCTCTCTTCAAGGGCTCTTTTGGAGAGTAATTTAATAGTGTTCCATATATTTTCAGTTTCACACACACCATCACAAGTTTATCCCTATGTAACGTGTCATACTTATAAACCAGTCAAGTTCAAATGTGAACTCATCTTTCATTGTGAACGTGAGGACCACTAGTATCGCACCACGTGGCAATATTCAGTCCGAATATTTATGCTTTATTCAGTCTCAATAAAGCTGCATGTGCATGCATACCGAATAAAGCTTTGGCGCAGATTCAAATTGCCATGTGGCGTGATTTTGTTGGTCCTCACGTTCACAATGAAAGATGAGTTCACATTTGAACTTTCCTATATATATGGAATACACAACTTTTTTAGGTCTAGAAAGTCAAACACATTTCTGCCAGCTACACTACTACAGTAACAAACTAACAGCTCAATTGCCATGGCCTGAGAAACAATGGCAGCAGATTTTAACCTTTCATAAAGCTGATAAATGCCCAATATGAGAGTAGCTTTGAAAAAAGTGACAATTATATGAACATGAAGAGGGTGTCTCAATGTGCAATTTACAATAATCAAAATTTGGGCGTCTGGATTCATTTATTTCCAACTTTAATCAAACTCATTCTCTGAATTTGATCCAATTATAATCACTTTGAAATGCACAAATTCCTAAAAATAACCTACAACAATAAATTGAAGTAACGATTGATGAAGAGAAATGGCTGATATCATCATACCACAAACAAAGAATCATCACTAATTTTAGAAGCATAAACCCTAATTTCAGATAAAAACCATAAAATCGTAATCAGATAGCGATATTTTCAAATTGATGGAATGACCTAAACGAATTAAAAGAAATATGATAGAAAAACGAACCTGAAATCTCGAATTATAATGAACAAATGGATCAGAGAGATTTGAGAGAAGATGAATGCTTTATGGAAAAAGCAGTGATCTGTGTGAGCTCGTGAGAGTGTAGTTGAGTGAAAGATTGAAGAAGATGAACAATTTGGACCGCTTAATCATTCAGACCCGTTTACGGAAAGCCCATTAAATCCGGCCCAATCCAAATACATAATCTATTTAAATATTTGCCATTTTTTTTTTGGTAAAAGGAAAACATCGTAGTTAGTATTATTAAAGTAGACGAAAGTTAAAATGAAAACTCAAATCTAATTGTAAACGTGAACGTTAGGATAATCTAGAGTGTGCCACGTGGAATATTTAGTCTTTAAATAATATAAGATTATTCATACCGAATATTATGCATTATTTTAATGTGAATGATACAACACTCTGACTGAATAATACTGAATGTTATATTATTCGTTTTGAATGTTGTATTATTCACCTGGAATAATGCATAATATTAGGTATGAATAATCCTGTATTATTCAAACCAAATAGGACAGCGTCGCGTTATCTGTTGTCCTCACGTTCACAATGGTGAAAATCATAACTCAAAACATGTTATGGGTGAAAAAATTAGATATATTAGTGACTATTTAGCTATATAATCTTAAATGAGATTTTTAATTAAATTCATGACCTTCTTATGAGTATAAAGCCAACTATTAAGATAGTTGGCTTTATACTCATAAGAAGGTCATGAATTTAATTAAAAATCTCATTTAAGGTCAAATCCCTAAATAGCTCGTATGAAAGCCTTAAAAAATTGTATACATTTTTTTATATTATTTGATTATGATTTCTATTTAATAAATTACATACGTTAATCAAAATATAGAACATAATATTTTGCGGATAGTAAATTTGAAAGTTTAAATAACGTAAATTATAATAAATAAAGTTTAAAGAATAATGTAAAGAGGAAAGCATATTTGATGTTTTATAAAAGAATTATGTTTGAATTCTACGTAAAATATAACTCTATTCTACTTTATTCCACTCTTTTTCGATATGTTCCACATAAATTTTTTGTCAAACATTGAACAATAATCCTTATTTTGTCCTGTTTTCTTTTGTGCACCAAAGCACTAGTCCAAACCTAGGTCTAGTCATTATTAGAAATGAAAAAAACCTCTAAGCTCAAAGTTCAGTTTGGAAAAACATAGGCCTAGTAGCTCTAGTCCAAACCGTGGTCCGGTCTTGAAGCCTGATCAAATCAACTCTTTTTCAATCCGTTAAAGTCCAACCTGAAAAGCTTGATTAGGACCTTCGATCCCGAGACCTAGTCTGGTTCTTTTGTTTACTAAAAAACTGAAAACAAGTTCGGAAAACTCAATCCTTTAACCCGAAAAAGGTCATGTATTTATACCTATCATAGACTTGACTCATTTTCTGGGATGGAATTCCTTTTTGTGTATCTCTCGTTGTTATTATAGTTTGTCTTCACGTTGTCATTACTTGTTTAATAAATCTTGTAACTAGCGTGTTTAAATTTTAAATTTTGAGACCGTAAAGGTTGGCCATAATAAATACTTGCTTAAGATGATATAGAAGTTTAACTTCGATCCTTATTCGTGTGAATTATCCATGACAAATATCACACACAATGCTAGATCAGATATCCATAGTTACAAATTAAAAATATTAATCTAGCATAACCACTACCCTAAAAACCAATAACAACTTCATATCATGAAAAATAAAACTACAAGACTTCAATTCTCACGTATCTTTCACGTGTTATTCGTATTTGGGAAAATACCTTAAATTCATCATTTATGTTGTCGTGAATAATCTGTTAGAATTTATAAGACTGTTTGTTTTTCAATGGAATCAATAAGCCGAATCAAGATCTTGTTGAGTTCTTCTCCACCGATCCATTCGTGAACTTTTGCTTTGATGGGCTCGGAGGATTTTGTAATCAAATTATGTAAAGGGAAATTTTTTCTAGGCATCACATGATCTTTTTCTCCAAGCTTCAAGGTTGGGCAAAAATCGCCTCCGCCATCTCCAATGTAGATTACTACTTGTTTTTTGCCATTTTCAGATATAGAATCTTGTATGCGTTGTAATACAGATCCCTGTTTAGAATATATGGAACCTTATTAGAGTACTGTTCAAAAGAGCCATTTAAAAACAATACAAATAGTATGGTTTGGACTTTTAGATGATAAACTATAATCAAAAGAGTATGTGGGATTCCGTTAGATTAACATACAAAAGAGCCATTTAAAGAAAAAGCAGGTTCCAACATATATGGAGGAGAAATGGTCCAATTGTAGCAGATGTGGGACTCTAACACACGCTCTTCAACAAAGGCTAAACGGGCACAAATTGTCCTAGAACGTCGAGAAGGGGGATACATAAGCACAAATTATCAGGGAGTGTAAGAGACCCTAAAGTGGTAGACCTTGCTCTGATACCACGTGAAAATATGTAAAGCCTTTTTACTTTACTCTCTAAAAGAGCCTTTTAAGAAGAGAATGAGACATTCCAACGGTCTATGAGATATTTATATATATTATAAATGTAAAATGAAATTTAAATTTAAACCCATGACCTTTTGACGAGTATGGAGCCATTTTTCCTTTAACGGGTCAGCAGGTCATGAATTTAATTAAAAACACATTTAAGGTTATAAATCTGAATGACCCTAACATAGAGGAGAAATGATCTAAATATACTAATATAAGACTCTAACATGCCTCTTCAGCAGAGGCTAGACGAACTCCTATTGTCCCAGCATGTCAAGTTGCTAGAGTGGTAGACCTTGGCTCTGATACTATGTGAGAATATCTAGAACCCTATTAGATTACTCTAAAAAATAATCTTTTAAGTAGAGTAGGAAGGTTCCACCATAAACAGTGGAGAAATGATTCAAGTCTAGCCGAACAAGTAAACAACTGCATTACAACGGAGTTTAGTAGATATAGTGATATTGGGTTACCTTGCACAAATTTGGAGGACAAAGATTGCAGCCATGAGGTGCCATGGTTGAACCATGATAAGGAAAGATTCTAAGCTTGCCTTCTTCATCAACCAAAGTAGGGTTTGTGATGATCTCCGAAAAGCAACCATAAACTCCATGGTTTTTCAAGATTGTTTCGATGAAGAACTGGTTTGCATCGCTAAGTACCTTCAAATCACATCTGAAAACACTCACAAATCATCATCACCATAAAATCATTCATATCACAAGGAGTAAATGTAAATTTGTTACAAACCTACAAATTGATTAAGCCACAGGAACCACCCAAATGCAAAATGTGGCATATTTATATTTTTTTCAAGTGGTGACACCATTTAGCTATAAGAGACAAATATATGTATTCGTTTTTTCCATAAAACCATCATTAATATGTTGGTTAGTTCATCGTTTTCCATATGTGTTGCCTTGGTTTCAAGTCTTTAATTGCAATTACTTTTTCCGGGAAACATAATAAACTTGATATTTTAAAAGTTCAAAACTAATAAAATGAAATTAAACAGGATTCAAACTTGGGTCTAGGGTGGAAGAAAAGCCCTGCAAACTAACCATACGAAAGAAAATTTGAATCCTCATTGTAATTTAATAATTATTTATATATATAAGCTGACATAAACAAACTGATATGATGACACTTTCACGATGAATTAGGGGTGGGCTACATGGACCCCTAATTCATCGTGAATATGGACTTGTAGTTCATTGTGAATATGGTAACATATTTGTAGGGAATGCATGATTCACGATGAATAAAGCAGTCCATATTCACCGTGAATATGTGATTCACGACGAATAATGCTTCTATATTCATCATGAACACCAAAGATTGACATGTGACACACTATGGACGGTTCCCGGGTGCCTAATCAATTTCGGATTCCCAAATTACAAGCAAAGGAGATGATAAAATTAGTACATACCCATGAGCATGAGCCCATCTAATGGCAGAAACAACCATTGGATGCAATCGAACGCGATTTAAACATTTCACGATATCATCGATCGTTTTCCCCTGAGAATGTAGCTCCGCCATCATCCTATCCTGAATTCAATAAACAAAAGACAACATACAATTCAATCAATAATTTAACTATGAATCTGAAGAACCCTAATTTCTAAAATCTAAACCTAAAACATCAAAATAATCTCAAATTAGAACTAAAAGCCATCAATTTCCAATCAAATTGGTTTTAACCATGAACCTAAAGAACCCTAATTTTAAAAAAATCGAAACCTAAAACATCAAAATCATTTCAAAATTTAAACTAAACGCCATCAAATTCCAATCAAATAGCTTCCGAATCGGCTGATTTCGCAACACAATATCCTTAAAATTCTTCATCAAAAGCATAATTCAATAACTTTAAACATGAATCCGAAAGAACCCTAATTTTCAAAATCGAAACCTAAAACATCAAAATTCATCAAATTCCAATCAAATAGCTTCCCAGATCCTTCAAATTCTTCATCAAGAGCATAAATCAATCAATTGAAGAGGTTAATTTGGGGAAAATGTACAAACCATGAGAGAATTCCATGGCAATTTGGGGCGAAGCTGGTTGAATAATTGGGTTAAACCCATTTCAACCACCACCCAACGATCGCTATCGTCGTCCATGATGGTCCGATCAAAATCCCAGATGATCATCATTTTTTCCGGCGATCGGAGAACAGCGGTGGATTCGCCGGCGCCGGTTAGAAAGGTTCAACGGCGGCGCCGGTGATTATAAAACCTAATAATAATAATAAGTAATTAAATTTTGATGATAAATATTAAATAGAAATTGGTTGTTTTCTTTTTTTCACGTGATTATTGGTGTTTCAAAAGAGTTTTCTTTTCTTTTTCTTTTTGGTTTTGAGAGTGGGGAAAAGATAAGATATTTTTTAATTAAGTGGTATCCAAAATAAGGTTACGTTTAAATGTGAATTTAATTTTGGTTGTAAACGTGACAACGAATTTTAATGACACATCTTTGATTACGGTGGATTTACGAAAGGTTGATTCGATTTATAGGAGGGTAAAGATTATTAAAGGAGGGGATTCGATTAAAGCCGTTTTTATTGAGCGGATGAGTGGTTGAGATTCGTCCTCATGTTCACAACCAAAATTAAGTTCATATTTGAACTTTCCTCATCCAACTTTAAAAATAACTTTGAATTTGTGATCGAGGTTTATGAAAGGATTAAAATAGAAAAGTTTGGTTTTCATTTTAGTGAAAGTTGTTAATGATCACTAATTTCGTTACAAGATATTCATTGAAGCTTTTTGTCATTTCTTTACTTTCTAATTTTTAAAAGAAAATAGTTATTATATTATTTGTAAGGGGAAGTATAACCGGGTACCTGACCTTTTTACATGGAACTAGAACAGGAACCACTTACAGCGGTTCTTCATATTTTGGAACTGATTTTGATACCGGTTACTTGGTGACAAAAAAGTCAAACCATTTTTACTAATACTTCATACCATGTCGAGGTTGGCTTGTTTTATGACATTTAAATTATGAAATTGTATGCTGGGCTAATTTCTTACGATAAAGAAACAAACAAATTCAAGGATTAAATGTTCATTTAGGAAACATCCATCCTTGATCCTACTTCCAGACTTCTTCCAAACAGTTTGTTTCTCGTAAGTCATGCGACCTTAAAATTTAACCTTAGAGAATACAGATACTCATATGAATCTCGCTTGACGATGTTTTCTCCATCGAAACCTATACACGTGACCCACTTCCATGAAATTTACAAAATTGAATATCATCAATCACATTCACTTTTTAACCATTTTTCAAAGTCTTTTACAAAAATAGCGGAGTTTAAACAAAAATTTACTAAAATAGCTAAACACTTATTATATTAAATAAAGTAATAGTATAATTAAATTGATCTACATTTTAAACCTACACATTTTTGTTCCAAAATTACTGCCATTTGCCGGCTTCTAACATAACCAAACAAACACAAAATTTCACCTATAAAAATCTTTGTCACCTTTTGGTCTTTGTAGTTTGACCACTTCAAATCATCCATGGACGGCATTAACATATGGAAGCCTTTTATCCATGGCTTCTTTGTTATCTTTCACTATAAAAACAACCTAAATTCACAACTATTCTATCGAAAACTTAATTGATCTTTTTTCCGAGTCCTTTCACTTCATCAAATGGCTCGTGTTTTTGCCTCGATCATGCTTCTTGCTCTCGTTTCTCAGTGGCCATGGCAACGGACCATAGCCCGCTTCAAGACTTTTGTGTTGCTGACCCGAATGGACAAGGTACAACAATGAACCCATTCGGGGTTTTTATCTTAATCTTTTGGTTTGTGTAAGTTTGTGGGGTTCCAACTCAAAACCAATTGGCTATGAGTTGAGTAGCCCAGGACCCTTATAAGCACATTACAAGTTCACTTTGTGTCCGATGTAGGACATTGTGCTCAACACGCCCCCTCACGTGTGGCGTTCTTTTCAGCCTAACACGTGGATACTTTGGGTTACGTGTGGCGCTCTGATACCATGTTAGAATATGTGGAACCCCTAGATTAATCTCCAAAAGAGCCCTTGAGGAGAGAAGGGGGTTCCAACATATATAGTGAAGATTTGGTCCAAGTCTAGCCGATGTGGGACTCTAACACGCCCCCTCCAACAGAGGCTAGATAGAGAGCCTAGAAGGGTCACAAGAGGACCAGGAGAGGTGGGACTCTAACACGCCCCCTCCAACAGAGGCTAGATAGAGAGCCTAGAAGGGTCATGAGAAGACCAGGAGAGGGTCAAGAGAGTGTTGGCATGTGAGTCCGTAGAGTGGTAGACCTTTGCTCTGATACCATGTAAGTTTGTGGGGTTCCAACTCAAAACCAATTGGCTATGAGTGGAGTAGCCCAGGACCCTTATAAGCACATTACAAGTTCACTTTGTGTCCGATGTGGGACATTGTGCTCAATAGTTTGTATTTCAATGTTATAATTAATTATGTTTTTATGGCAGTTTTGGTGAATGGAATGACTTGCAAAAACCCGAGTTCTGTTCAAGCTAGTGATTTCTACTTTGGTGGGCTCCATATGATGGGAAACACCTCAAATGCGGTGGGGTCCAGGGTGACCCCGGTTTCCGTGACTCAGTTGGCTGGACTCAACACTCTTGGAATCTCGTTGGCTCGTATTGATTACGCGCCATGGGGGATCAACCCACCTCACACACACCCTCGTGCTTCCGAAATCTTGGTTGTGTTGGAAGGTAGTTTGGAGGTTGGATTTGTCACGTCGAACCCTGAGAACCGTCATATTTCCAAAGTATTGTATAAGGGTGATGTTTTTGTTTTCCCAGTTAACCTCGTACATTACCAAAGAAACAATGGGAAGACGAACGCAATTGCGATTGCGGCATTGAGTAGTCAGAACCCGGGTGTGATCCCGATTGCAAATGTGGTTTTTGGTTCTAAACCAGATATATCAACTGATATTCTTGCCGAGGCCTTCCAAACCAATGATGACGTTATCAGCAACATTCAAAACAAGTTTTGAAATGAAATGGGACGGGAAAATCACCAAAACGTAAGCTAGATAGTTTATGATAAACAAAAAAATTGATTGTATTTTGATTTCATGTTATGTTTGTTTCTAATAGAAATTTATTTGTGTGAAATTTTGCATCTTCTACATTTAAAAAGAAAATGTTAATTTGAACCGAAAGTGTGACGATTATGAATTTAAGTAACTAGAATTGTCGGCCTACCCAAATTTGTTAACTCGTCAGATTATTCAACATTTTGATATATAGTCCATCATACCGTTACTTTTATATTTCAGTTAAGTTTTTGGTTATAAAGATAAACAAAAACTAATGTGTAAATTTCTTTTTGCTTTAAAAGAACATCTACTAAAATCAATATTCATTGTAATAATACTACTAATATGCGGATTTATCCCATTTAGATCTGTCAATTTTTAGTTAAGACAATGAGAGGTTAGATGTGCGGTCGTTTTCTTATAATTTTATTGTTGTTCATAAAAGTTTACTTCGTGTTTCTCAAAAAAATTCTTCGCAGGAAACAAAAGAAAATGGAGGGAAATTTGAGGAAAGAAAAAAAAGCCTTGTTTGGAAGAAAATAAGAAATATAAATTAAATCATTTAAACAAATTATTAGAATTACAAAATTACTAAACCTTTCATTACAAATGAAATAAATTTAAAGAGTAAAGCTGATTTAAGGTCTTGTTTTAACTTTAAAACGTTTTGAGTTAATTATATGTGATTTTTTTGGTTAGAAGAATGTAATTAATCGGTTTTTAGAAGGTAGGTGAGTTATTTATTCAAAAGAAATATTCAATGACTTTGAGGCTGTTTATCAAAAGCATAATTCAATAACTTTAACCATGAATATGAAAGAACCTTAATTTTCAAAATCGAAACCTAAAACATCAAAATCATTTAATGTCATCAAATTCCAATCAAATAGCTTCCCAGATCCTTCAAATTCATCATCAAAAGCGTAATTCAATCGATTTTCGAATCGATTGAAGAGGTTAATTTGAAAAAAAAAATGTACAAACCATGAGAGAATTCCATGGCATTTGGGGCCAAGGTGGTTGAATAATTGGGTTTAACCCATTTCAACCACCACCCAGCGATCGCTATCGTCGTCCATAATCGTACGATCAAAATCCCATACGATCATCATTTTTCCGACGATCGGATAACAGCGGTGGATTTGGCGCCGGTTAGAAAGGTTCAACGGCGGCGCCGGTGATTATAAAACCTAATAATAAGTAATTTAAATTTGATGATAAATATTAAATAGAAATTGTTTTTTTCACGTGATTAATGGTGTTTTAAAAAGATAAAAATTCCTATTTTTTCTTTTTGAGAGGGAAAAGATAAGATTTTTATTAATTAATCTTTAAAAATAACTTTGAATTTGTGATTGAATAAAAAGTTTGGTTTTCATTTTAGTGAAGTTGTTCATGGTCATTAATTTTGTTACAAGATATTCGTTGAAACTTTTTTGTCATTTGTTTACTTTTCTAATGTCTAAAATAAATATTATATTATTTGTTTTGAATTTTATATATGGTAAAATACAGGAAAAATCATGAAAAAAATAAGGAACAATGTAGTAGTTTAAGCGTTTTATCTTGATGTGTTATGTATATGTACATAAAAGTAACATGTAACATGAATGATAGATCTGAATATCAATCCACCATGATTAAGAAGCTTCAATTCAATCACAAAACTCACTTTTATTAACAATGGAATACAAGATGAACAATTCACACACACTTAACTTTCTCTCTCCTCTAACAATCACTTGATCTGACAATACGAATCCTTCCTAAATCTAACTAACACAAAAGCTTTTATACCCCTAGGGTATTTACACTAAGCTCCCCTCAACTTTACTCAAAATACAAATATAAACCAAACTTGAATACAACTATTTTTAACCCTAACAATCTCCCCCTTTGTATTCAAGTTGGAAATAACCAACTAACACAAAACTTGTAAACATATACAATCCTCACAAACTTCACTTTATCAGAATCAGCAACAACCAAAACTTTTCAGCATCAGAAATCTTCACGAAATACAGGTAACCAACTTGAATTCAACTTGAGAACCTCTTGCCTTTAAAATCTTCAACGTTCTTCAGAAAAATTTCTCAACCTTTTCAAAGTAAACAATCTCCCCTTTATCCGCAAAATTGAATTATCTCTTTTGAAGTATCCACCTTCAATAAACTCAACTTGAATTAGAATTCACCAACTGATTATCACTTAAGTATCAAACTCCAGATATTTTCATCCAATCAATCTTCAGAAAATAAACCCATCTCTTTTTCTCCATAAACTTCAAACTCTTTTCTCATCATCCAGAAACAACAAATTGGAAATCTTCAGTCTTCATTTGACATCTTCCAAAGTCTTCAAATAATCAAAACTTTGACAACATGATTATCTTGGTAAAACTTTTCATCTTGATCTTCCAACTATTTGCAGAATCTCTTCAAAAATCAACTTGAACTTTGAACAACCAATTTTCTTCACACTTGAATAACCAACACTTTCACCCCATTTGAAAATTTCTCAAGCACTTCACCATATACAAATATCACACGTATTGAACAAATAATCATTTCTCTTTCTTTCTCCCCATTTCGCTTTCATTCTCCCCCTATTTGATGAAAAAAATGATTTTATCATCAAATCACAATGTAGAAATGATTAATCTTCAAACGAAATATCAACCAAATAGTTAGAAATAATCTGATCAGTCACCATCCTTTTCCTCCCGAACCACCATCCAAAAATGTAAACCATCCGTCAATTCCAAAAGTTATCCGAATCTTTTCAAATTCAGACATAGAGTGATAACCCTGAATCAACACATGAAACAGTTAAAATGCCTGGAAGTAGCACAAAGCCACTTAGTACAACGGATGTACTGTAGAAAGGGCTTTATTGACGTTCACCCCCCAGAACTTCCATTCAATCATCGAAACACCGGTGTATTTCTATGAATGTTCCGACAAAGAAACAAATTCCTTGTGTGCAAAGTGTTAAAAGAATTAGCATAAAATGCTTTAAAAGGCTCAAAATAGTGAAAAACATATTCACTGACTCGATGTGCAAGAAATGAAGTTCGAAGGCAGGGCAGCTTCCTTCTTTTTCAATATCGACTTTCCGAATGAAAATCTGATAGATTATATGCTGCTTCCCCGTGCTGAAGTGAAACATTTTCTTGTTGAGAAGAAAATGAGTAGCTAGTGGGGTTATAATCAAGAGTCGGCATTGGGCTTTGCCTTGATTCAATATCAGTCACCAAAGAACGTGAACCGATAGATTATGTGGTTGCCCGGCTTAGAAATGGTTGGTGCAGAGTTTTAATATTCTTTTAACTCTGTTCTCACACCCTCCAATTCTTTTAATCATCCTCACTTCTAACCAAGCTCTCTTATTCCATTTTTCCGCTCTAACACTATGAGAATAACCCAACCGGATGAGTTATCTCCCCCACTCTTTGATTGAGACCCTTCACCCCTCATTTCTCTCAAGGATAACTTCTTGGGTAGGGCTACCGGCGCTGGCAGTCCATAGAAGTTTAATAACCTCACTCCCCGTGAAATATGTTTCCTAAACATGAAAAATCGATGATTCATCGGTTGAATCATATAGCCTTTGATAAAGTTTGCTCAAAAGATGTATAGAAACAATACACGAGCAAAAAAGATATCTCCAAACAATTATATATATTGATGTCACATGAAAAACAAAGAATTGTTTGAGAAAACTGTTTCATCAGATGGTATGATCAAAAAGGAATGATTCAGAAAGATAGGAAAATATCTATATTAACGATATACAGATATATCTTTATGAAACAAGGTGTATCGGACTGATCAAACGAACGCTTAGACGCAAATTGGAATTTCAAACGAGTTTATTACCATCGAATAATTGGGTTGTTTTAGAGACATGGTAATAACTAACCAAGAAGAACATAAACCGGTGTGTATGAATACTTAAACAGTATAAGAAAAGATAATACACAAGTACTAATCTTTGGAAACACACGGTTTAGAAAACATGCGTCAATTCCTCAATATGAAAACATTGAAAATTCACTTTTAGATTCATGAAAAACTTTGAGAATAGAGAAGTGATTTGAACAATTTTGAAAACTGTTTTCATACTCGAAAGTTGTTCATCTTTCAAATATGTGTTTATGCCAAACTATATATATACATATAAGCTCCCCCTGAAAATATGAATTACCTACAAAACAGATAATAGAATTTGGTATTCATGTAAAAAATGAATCCGCGTTAGTTAGTAGCTCCCCCTCAAAAATATCTTGTACCAAAACTTGAATGACCTCATTATGATTTTATCTATTTATTTACTCCCCCTCAAACAAAGAAACACACTTTATTAAACTGAAAAAAATGAAAAACAAATGTAGAAAGAAAATATACAAAGAAATAAATTTTGAAAATACTATTTCAAGTTTTCAGAGTTCGCATACCAAGCTTGGTGATAAGAAAGTTAAATCTCTTTTCATCCAAAGCTTTAGTAAACAAGTCTGCCAACTGAAATTCAGTATTTACAAAATAAAGCTCTATCGTACCTTTCTCTACATGATCTTTAATAAAATGATACCTGATATTTATGTGTTTGGTCTTCGTGTGTTGGACTGGATTACAAGATATAGCAATCGCGCTCTTTGAATCACAGTAAATCGGGATCTTATCAAACTTGAAACCATAATCTCGTAACTGAGTACGCATCCAAATAATCTGAGAACAACAGCTTGCATCAGCCACATATTCAGCTTCGGCCGTTGAAAGTGATACACAATTCTGCTTCTTAGATGCCCAGCTAACAAGCTTGTCTCCCAAAAACTGTATGTGTCCTGTCGTGCTCTTTCTATCTAACTTGCATCCACCATGATCCGCATCAGTATAACCTGTCAACTCATAACCTGAACCTTTAGGATACCATAGACCAAGATTAACAATACCTTTCAGATATCGAAAAATGCGTTTGACTGCTTTAAGATGAGATTCTTTAGGCTTTGACTGATAACGAGCACAAAGACATGTCGAAAACATTATATCAGGTCGACTTGCAGTTAAGTACATTAAAGAACCAATCATTCCTCGATAAGTTGTCACATCAACAGCTTTCCCATCGGGATCAGAATCTAGTGCACAACTTGGTGACATCGGTGTTTTCATAATCTTAGCATTTTCCAAGTTATATTTCTTTAAAATATCTTTGATGTATTTTGCTTGATTAATGAAAATGCCAGCTGATAATTGTTTAACTTGTAAACCAAGGAAGAAATTTAATTCTCCCATCATCGACATCTCATACCGAGTCATCATGAGTTTAGAAAAAGTTTCACAAAAATTAGGACAGGTAGACCCGAAAATAATGTCATCTACATAAATTTGTACCAACATTATATGCTCGCCTTCACGTTTTATGAACAAAGTGTTGTCGATTTTACCTTTGGAATAGCCAGACTCAACAAGAAACTGAGATAAGGAATCATACCATGCCCGCGGTGCTTGTTTCAAACCATATAAGGCCTTATCGAGAATATAGACATGATCAGGATGATCTTGATCAACAAACCCTTCTGGTTGTGAAACATATACCTCCTCTTTCAAGACGCCATTTAGAAATGCTGTCTTCACATCCATTTGATAGACAGTGAAATCTTTGTGTGCCGCGTAAGCTAGAAACATCCTTATCGCCTCAATACGAGCAACCGGAGCAAATGTCTCGTTGTAGTCTATTCCTTCTTGTTGTCTGTAGCCTTTGGCAACCAACCGTGCCTTGTTGCGAACAACAATGTTATCCTCATCTTTCTTGTTCTTAAAAATCCATTTTGTATCAATGATTGACTTTCCTTCAGGTCGAGGTACCAGTCTCCAGACTTTTAATCTCACAAACTGATTGATTTCCTCTTGCATGGCTATAAACCAATCTGGATCTGCAAGAGCATCAGCAACTTTCAGTGGTTCAACATTGCTCAAAAATGCAGCAAACAAACATTCATTCGTAGTCGTCGATCGTGTTTGCACTGGAGCATTCGGATCACCAATTACTTGATGAAGTGGATGATCTCTTGTCCACTTAGTTGTATGAGGGAGAGGCCTGTACAATTGAAGATCATAACTAGAATCAGTATATGAACTTATAGGAACATCTTGCAAAGATTCAAATGAAGGAACAATGTGTAAATCTTGAGAATAATCATCAAATGTGGATTCCATTCGAATTGGAATCGGATCTGATATATCTTCACTTGAACCAATATCTGCCTCTTGAATTTGGGAACTATCAACAATCGGGATAATCTCTTGATTCTCGGGAATCGGAATGATCGAAGTCTGAACTTGATGACTTTCTACACTTGATGTATCTTCCGAGATAGTTGAAATCAACGGACTAGAAATAGAAACTGGTTCCTGAACAGTCACTGTTGTATCCCTGTGAATATAAGACGAATTGTTATTAGTTGTTGAATCGGACGATGATGAACCAAAATATTCATTATAAAAATTTTCAAACAATAAATCCAAGTCAGAAAGATTGTTTGTAGACGTTGAAGCTCCATCCTTTTGCTTTGTTGGAGTAACATGATCTGGATTAACCAAATTTACCGCTAAAACACCAGTTAAACCGGGTTTTGAACTGTCATGTTCAGAAGCCATCTCAGCATATGGATCAAACTTAACATTCGAACTTTCCATCACCATCTTTGTTCGTTTGTTATACACACGATATGCAATCGAGTTCTTTGAATAACCAATGAAAATAGCTTCATCTGATTTCGCCTGAAGCTTGTGTCTATCCTCTCTATCATTCATCACGAAACACCTGCAACCAAATACTCTAAAATGCCCTATGTTAGGTACTTGATTATTAATAAGCTCATATGGTGTTTTACCAAACCTGTTGTTCACAATCGAACGATTCTGTGTATAACATGCCGTATCAACCGCTTCAGCCCACAAAAACATTGGTAACTTTGAATATGCAAGCATCGTTCTAGCTGCTTCTACCAAAGTTCTGTTTCGACGTTCAACAACACCATTTTGTTGTGGTGTACGAACTGCGGCGAAAGTATGTTTGATACCAACCGACTCTAAGTAACCACCAAGTACTTTGTTCTTAAATTCAGTTCCATGATCAGAACGAATTTTCTGAACCTATGACTGTAAATTCACTTGAACCTCTTTCAGAACAGAATTGATAATCTCAGGTGCTTCATCCTTAGAGCGTAAGAACTTTACCCATGTATATCTTGAGTAATCACCAACCATAACGAGAACATACTTCTTACCATTAATACTCTGAACGCGCATCGGGCCACACAAATCCATGTGTATCAATTGTAACGGCTTTTCCGTTCCATGCTCAAGCTTTGACTTGTGCAAAACTCGTTTCGTCTTCCCTAACTGACAAGCGGAACAAAGATGATCTTGTTGAAACCTCAAATCAGGAATACCAATAGCTAAGTTTCCAATCACCAACTTATTCAAACCTTTGAAATTCAGATGTGACAGTCTCCTATGCCACAAAATACTTTGTTGATTAGAAGCCTTTGATAACAAACAAAGAGTATTCTTAGCTTTAACATCTCTCAAATCAATCTTATACAGATTACGCCTTCTAGTACCAACAAGTAACTCCTTTCCAGACTCAGTCTTAACGACACATCGCCTCTTCTTGAAACCTACTTCGAGATCTTTATCGCAAAACTGACCAATGCTAAACAAATTATGTCCTAAACCCTTAACCAACGATACTTTCTTAATCGTGATTTTGTCTTGAATCACATCCCCATATCCAAGAATCGGAGCATACTGTTCATTACCAAACTGAACTGAACCACAAAACTTTGGTTTGAAATTATGCAAAATCTCCTTACGCCCCGTCATGTGTTTCGAACAACCAGAATCGAGATACCACACATGACGATTCTGCAAAACCAACTAGTTCACTTTAGGTACCCAACGCAATTTGGGTCCTAAGAGGTTAGAAGATTTATGTGCAATTGAAATCCAAGGTCTTTTCTTATATAGGTAAGGATTATAATCATGAAAAGCACTATGGTTTACAAAATCATGCAAGCCACAATTTGAACAACAAAATTTATCACGACGCAGATCAACAAATTGCTTCATTGAAAAATTTCGTGGAAAAGATACACGATTATTGTATGAAAAAGCAACATTGTTTCGTACATCATGACTAACTTTGGTATTACTAATACTAGATGTAGGGCTACATGAATTTGTGAACTCCTTCCTCCTCCAAACTTGTTTTACTTGTCTTCTTTGAAAATTATCTGAAAAATCAGACGCACTTGAATTAGTTAAAGAAGAATAATAACCATTCTTTTGTTGAACATTCACTTTCTGTCTTGAATTCTGTGGATACTGAACGAATTTATCTTTTGATTTATTAGTATCCTCAGAAAAATTCCTTTGTGTGGGCTTGGAAATGAATGAAGAAGATTGACCTTCATGCAATTTCGGTTTATCATTCGAAACATGCTTTGCCTTTTCTTTTTCAGAATGAGAAAGACTAGACGAATCAAACTTTTTATTGTCATTCACCATAGAAGTCATTGCTTTTGTTGAGAATTCAGCTAACTGATGTGTAAGGGCCTGTTTGGTTCGTTTTTCATTAAGTCCTGTATAGATAAAGTTAACTGTCTGGATTAATTTGTCAATATAGATTAAGATACCTTCGTGTTTGTTTGATGTGCTGAATCAATGGTCTGAATGTCACTAATGACTATTTTACCCCTTGTTATAAACACATTGTAAACAAATAGGAAACATACAAGATCAAATCTAGTAGCAAAAATCATAAGAAATCCATAACCAATGGAAAACATATTCGATCAAATCAAACCATAAGAAATCGAGCAGCAAAAATCGTAACCAAATGGTGAATCAAACCATAAGAAATCGAGCAACAAAAATCGTAACCAAATGGTGAAGTAAATACATAAGAAATCGAGCAACAAAAACCAAATCAAGCAGCAAAAATCATAACCAAATGGAAATCATATCAAGCAGCAAAAATCATGACCAAATGGAAACCAAATCGAGCAGCAAAAATGGAAACCAAATCGAGCAGCAAATACATTAGAATCCAGCAGCAAAAATGGAAAACAAATTGAGTAGTAGATACATAAGAAATCGTAACCAAATCGAGATTGAGTAGTAGATACATAAGAAATCATAACCAATTCGAGTTGTAAAAACATAAGAATCGAGCAGCAAAAACATTGATTTGAAACCAGATGTGAGATAAAATCGATTTCAACGAGATCTGAATGGAACTTTCTTGCTTAAAATCTTGAACCCATCTAGTTAAAGTTCTTCAAGAATCAGAGACGAGATAGAGGTGCAACAAACAAGACGATATAGAGAGAAAGGAGGAGATGGAGCAAAGATGGATAGAGCAGCCATGGATTTTCTTTTTTCCTTCCTGTGAAGTGAGCGAGAAGGGTAAAGGGTATTTTGGGGATAGTCATGGCTGAGTGGATAAAGGGACCTCATAAAATCTGAGCGAATAAGTTACATTCTAAATCAATAAGCCATTGACAAACACACATTTACAGCTGTGCGATTAAGGTATATAGGTTATTAAGCCTATTAAGCCAATTCCAAACAGGCCCTAAGTCTTTTTATCTCACATTGAAAGAACTCCTTCTGTTTTTCAAAATCCGTTTCCACAACAGGTTCTTTCTTATGTGCAACAAACATTTGCTCTAAAGCTTTCTTTTCACTTTTCAAGACTTGTTCTTTCCTTTTGAATTGATTCCTTTCATCAGATATCTGATTTTGCAAGGCAACAATCTGGTTTCGAAGTTCTAAAGATTTCTCTTCAGAAGATTTACTCACCGATTGAAATTGTTGTCTCTCGAAATCCATCTTAATTTTTAAATCAGAAATCTTGGAGGAAAGATCAAGAATGTTTTCGTCAAAAACTTTTCTTTCTTTCTCAAAATTGCTTCTTTCAAGAATGAGAAGTTGCTCAAAATCTGAAATTTGAGTTGAAAGTTGAGCATTTCTTAACTCAAGTGACTTTACTTTAGAAACAGCTTCAGACTCAACAAACTTTTTAGCTGAACACACGCAACATATAGAATTCACAATGGTAGAAAGTTGAAGTGCATTCTCAGATTTTACACTATCTTCTGAAGTAGGTGAAGCACAAACAAATGAAGTGTCAGAAGTATTTGAACTCTGATGTACAGAGGAACTTGAACTTGAAAATTTCTGCAATTCTCCTTTTAATTTGAAAACTTGTTTTTGAAGATCAGAAATTTTACAAAGCATTTGATCTTTTTCAGAAGAATTCATTCTTCTTTCATCATCAAGATCTTTAAGAGTCTTATAATATCGAAATTCGTAAAATTTACTGTTATCAACCGGAGAATCATCAGATTTGAACTGTTTACATTCCTCTTCTGAATAACTTCTGATATAATCATCAGATAATGAAATTTCCCTTTTACTATAACTGTCATTCAGACGTGCGTAGTTGAAAGGAATTTGAACATTATCTTTTTGCTTTCTACGTTTATCATGTTCAGCTTCAACTTCCTCAGATGATCGTGTGAAACGCATTTTATACTTCTTGTCCAGATTAAAATAGATAGTATCATACAGTGTAGGAACAAATCTGATTGCACGTTTCAAGTAATGAGGATTTTCAAATTCCAAACCTTCTCTAACATTATAAGCTTTGAACTCTTTTGGTTTATTTAGAAAAATTGTTTGATCCGTCTGTCCTCGTTTTAAAAGCATGGTTTCAACCTTTTTAATATGCCCAAGTGATAACACCAAAATTATACATGTTTGGGTGGTGCTTAATTGGTTGAATTTACCCCGTTTATCACTTGATTCTCACCTAATTACTCACGAATTGGTATGTTTGTTACTTTTGAAGGTATTGGAGAACACGGAGCTAAAAAGTGCGGAAAATAGGCGAAATTGTGCAAAAGTTGGAAAAGTACAAAACAGGAAGTTTTAGCGATCGCGAAGTGAAGGTTTTGGCGCCGCCAAGACTGATATTCGAGAAGGTTCCTGCCTTTTATCAACTTAGCGCCGCGAAGATGAAGTTTAGCACCGCGAAATTGGCATTTGCACTCACAAGAAGATTCCAGAATTTGCCAAAAATAGAAGGAGTAGGGTTTTTAAGTGTTTCGCGCCGCGAACGCCTACTTGGCGAACGCGAAACAGCTTCCGGACCTTCTTTTAAATACTGTTCTCAGCCTTCAGTTCCATATGCATTCTTAGACAGAAAAATACAGTAAAAGGGTCGGTTGTACCAGTTGGTTAGTGGTTTGGAGGGAGAATCAAGTGTGGAGAGAGGAGACGCTGCGCCGATACGGATACTCGATTAATCATCTGTAGCTGTATGGTCGGTAGAATGTCTGTCTTTATCTATACTTATTCTGTTTTCCTAGCTATGAGTAGTGAGTAGTTTTCTATGTAGTACTTATCGTGGTAGATGAACCATGTGGATATGATTTTATGGTTTTAATGATTATTGATTTGTTTTGGTTAATTGAATGTGGTTTTATGATTCCAATTTGATTCCTGCTATTTCGTGTGTTTGAACTCGTTGGTTGGGTTTGCTTTTGGACCAAAAAAGTAGACTCCATTGGGTTAATCAACCTCTCTTGACTTATCCTTCGAGACCTCGGAGAATTAGGTTAAGTGGTTTCTTGGACCGAGAGAAACTAGATTGTAAAGCACCGGTTAGTTGAGATAGGATTGGGTGACTGATATTTAGGTTGTCTGACAATCAGCCTAGGTATTGGGACTAGGAGGACCATTCTAGTTGACAATCATATTATCTGCATGTTAGGGTGTCCCAGACTTAAATCCTTACAATAGCCAAATCAATCATACTTTTATGTAACTTAATTATCCACTTGGGGATTCACTATGCCATGATAAGTGCTACTGTTTTCTTTATTATTGTTAAATCAGTTTTTATTCTGCTTTCTAGTCCTTTAGTTGTTAATTTAGTTTTCAAATCATTTTCTCAAAAACCCCCCATAGCCTTAGATTATTTAAACTAATAGGATTACCAGTCTGTTACTTGACCGTTCCCAGTGGTAGATACGATACCTGGACTTTCCTACGCTATATTGCTATCGATCAGGTACGCTTGCCTGTGAATGTGGTAATAGGTGGTTAGGCATTAGAGGTTAAAACTTGTTACGCTTTTTATAGTTAATATTTACCGCATCAAGTTTTTGGCGCCGTTGCCGGGGAACGGTAGTATTTAGACTTTTAATCTTTGTTAGTTTTGTTAATCGATCCTTGTGAGGGATTACATCCCTTGCAAGTTTTTGCTTTTTAGTTTTTCTTTATTTATTATAATTATTATCTCTTTGTTTCCCGCAAGTTGCCCGTAACCGTTTGTTGTGGTTTCAGTCACGGCAAATTTGTTATAGGTAATTGAGGAGCCGGAGAGGAATCGGAAAAGAAACAAAAAGAGAAGTCAGAATGGGAGACGAACAACCCATGTGGGGAGAACGATCCAAAGTGCAATTCACCCCTAGGACCGCAATCAAAAAGGCGGATGGTAAAATGGTGGAAATTAACAAAGGCTTGCTTAAGATGATTGGAACCATATCATTTGATGGGGAGCGTAAAGGAAATCCATACCAGCATCTTGAGGATTTTGAAGACATCTGTGATCTACTCAATACCACGGCGGATGAGGTAAAACTTCGAGTATTTCCTCTTACTTTGACAAATAAGGCAAAAGATTGGTTTAAAAAGTTAACCCCAGGATCCATTTCGACCTGGGAAGTTTTAAAATCTGCCTTTTTGTCAAGATTCTTTCCCCTTTCCAAAGTCAATAAACTAAAAGCCGAAATTCGGCAATTTAAACAAGGGAAAGATCACCTTGCAAAAGCTTGGGAAAGATATAAGGATTTACTCTTACAACTTCCAAACCATGGTATTGATGATAGGGAGGTGATGAATATTTTTTATGCTGGATTAACTAACGAATCTAGATTGTGGTTAGACTCATCTTGTGGCGGACTTTTTCCTTATAAGACAGCTTCAGAAGCACGAAAACTTTTAGATGACTTGGAAGCACATTATTTAGACTGGTCCACCGATGAGGAAGACACCCAAAAGGAGAACGAATTGGCACAGTTAAAGGAAGTCTCCTCGCTCGATGAACCCACGATCAAATGCGCAAACAACGGAGAAACTCATCAAGTGGAAGGCTGCACAGTACCACAAGTACCTGTTCAATTAAAACCGCCTAATGGAATCATTGAGCAGCTATTTTGTCAGTTTTCATCAGGTCTTGGAGAAATAGACACGGAGCAGCACATGCGAGCTTTCGTGAACTTTATTACAGGAATACACAAGAGCACCGATCAATTTCTCCAGCAAGTCAAGGAAGCATTCCCCCGTAATGAGATAGATGAACAAGCGGAAGTGTTCACCACCACGAGAGGAGGTAACGTTGTTGTAGGACCACCTATGCCCAAAACTAACCAAATTCCTAATTTGCAGGTCATCGAACCAGAGGTGGAATTACCGTCACCTACGACAGACGTTGCAAGGGAGGAAACAGTCAGACCAAAGGAGGTCACGACACCCCGAGTACCAGCACGAGTACCATATCCCGCTAGACTGAGAAAAGAAAAGAAGGAGGCCCAGTACCGTAAGTTCATTGAATTGATTAAACAAGTGGATATTAACGTACCACTTGTTGATTTTATTGCAGGAGTGCCAGGTCATACAAAATTCCTCAAGGAGTTAGTAGCCAGCAGAGCAAGGATGGGAACAGAAGAAATAGCATTTCTGAGTGCGGAGTGTTCCGCCGTACTTTCCGACACCCCCAAAAAGGGTGATCCAGGGAGTTTCACTATCCCTTGCTATTTTGATAAAAGCATTTCGTGTAGGGCCTTAGCAGATCTAGGAGCTAGTATAAACCTCATGCCCTTGTCCTTTTACCAAAAACTTGGACTAGGAGAATTAAAGAGCACACGAATGACCATACAACTAGCCGATAGATCCGTAAAGTACCCTGTAGGAATAGCCGAGGATGTCGTAGTACGGGTGGATAAATTCGTCTTCCCTGCCGATTTTGTGATCCTGGACATAAAGGACGAGGTCAAAGTACCTCTCATCCTCGGCCGTCCATTCCTCAACACGGCCAGTGCCGTAATCCACGTTGCCAAAGAGAACTCAGTTTAGGAGTTGGCAAAGACTGAATAACCCTATCCATTGATAAAACTCTAGACTGCAACGAATCGGTAAGAGAATTGGACAATGTAGATGATTTCACCGATCCCTTCGAAATAGATATTAATGGACAGTTTTTTGAACCAGGTGAATCAGAAGAAAGTCTATCCATCGAGCTAGAACAGAAAGAAGTCATTGGAGGAGAAGAACAGGAATTCGAGGAGTTGAAGCAAGAAGATAAAGTTAGGGTAAAGACATCCTTGGAAGAACCACCGGAATTAGAGCTAAAAGATCTTCCAGATCATCTCGAATATCACTTCCTTTAAGGTAATAATTCTCTTCCCGTGATAATTTCTGCCTTGCTAACAACCGACGAGAAAGAGAGACTCATTGCTGTTTTGAAAAGGCACAAAAAGGCGTTAGCTTGGAAAATCTCGGACATTCCCGGAATAAGCCCCTCTTTTTGTACACATAAAATTTTGATGGAAGACAACTTTAAACCATGTGTGCAAAAACAACGGAGGCTTAATCCGAAAATGCAGGAGGTTGTGAAAAAAGAGGTCATCAAACTACTTGACACTGGGATCATCTATCCTATTTCTGATAGTCCATGGGTGAGCCCTGTTCAAGTAGTTCCTAAGAAAGGAGGACTCACCGTTGTCACAAATGACAACAATGAGTTGATTCCCACTCGAACTGTTACCGGGTGGAGAGTTTGCATAGATTATAGGAAGCTGAATGATGCTACCAGAAAAGACCATTTTCCCTTGCCCTTTATAGACCAAATGCTTGAACGATTGGCGGGAAATGAGTACTACTGCTTCCTAGATGGATTCTCGGGGTATTTTCAAATCCCCATTGACCCCGAGGATCAAGAAAAGACTACCTTTACCTGTCCCTTTGGAACTTTTGCTTATAGACGCATGCCTTTTGGGTTATGCAATGCCCCTGCCACTTTTCAGCGATGTATGACAGCTATCTTTCAAGATATGATAGAGAACTGTATGGAGGTATTCATGGATGATTTCTCTGTGTTTGGTAACTCTTTTGATGAATGTTTGAACAGCTTAGACAGGGTTTTAGCCAGATGCGAGGAATCTCATTTGGTTCTAAACTGGGAGAAGTGCCACTTCATGGTAAGAGAAGGTATAGTTCTTGGACACAAAATCTCGAAAGATGGTTTGGAGGTGGATAGAGCTAAGATAGATACCATATCTAAGCTCCCTCCACCTACAAACATAAAGGGGGTTCGAAGTTTTTTAGGTCATGCTGGGTTCTACAGACGATTTATAAAAGATTTTTCAAAAATAACCCGACCTCTGAATAAGCTTCTTGAAAAGGATGCACCTTTCATCTTCGATGAAAATTGCACCCATGCTTTCGAAACTTTGAAGTATCATTTGACAAACGCCCCCATCATGGTCCCACCAGACTGGAACCAACCTTTCGAGATTATGTGTGATGCAAGTGATTACGCCGTGGGTGCAGTCCTTGGGCAACACATAAACAATCATTTTCAACCGATTTGCTATGCAAGTCGGACTCTTAACGATGCCCAAGAAAACTACACCACGACTGAAAAGGAACTCTTAGCAGTCGTTTTTGCTGTTGAAAAGTTTAGGTCTTATCTTGTATTGTCCAAAATCATTGTCTACACAGACCATTCTGCCCTTAGATACCTCTTCGCTAAGCCTGATGCTAAGCCCCGACTCATACGGTGGATACTTCTACTGCAAGAGTTTGATATAGAGGTAAGAGATAAAAGAGGCGCCGAGAATTTGGCCGCTGATCATTTATCTCGCTTGGAGAATCCAAACATGGATTCCGGGGGTGTAGAAGTCATTAGGGATAAATTCCCTGATGACGACCTTAATGTGATTAGGACAATAGGGAAGGATACTACACCTTGGTATGCAGATTTTGCAAATTATCTCGCCGCTGGCATTCTCGTTAAAGGTATGACTCATCAACAAAAAGGTAAGTTTTTCTCCGACTTAAAGCATTATTTTTGGTTTGAACCCTATTTATTTAGAATTGGGCCGGACAGAATGCCTCGTCGTTGTATCTCAGGCCATGCTGCTTGGGACATTCTTGGAAATTGTCACAATGGCCCCACGGGAGGCCATTTTGGAGCCAACCTCACCGCCAGAAAAGTCCTTGAATCTGGATTTTATTGGCCAACGATTTTCAAGGATGCCCACACATTGGTAAGATCTTGTGATGCCTGTCAAAGGGCAGGTAATATCACAAAGAAAGATGAAATGCCCCAACAAAGCATAAACGTTAGCGAGATATTTGATGTTTGGGGAATTGACTTCATGGGTCCTTTCCCTGATTCCAAAGGCAACAAGTACATCCTCGTGGCTGTTGATTATGTCTCGAAATGGGCCGAGGCAAAAGCTTCACCCACTAATGATGCTAAAGTGGTTGTTAACTTCGTGAAATCTCTTGTTTGCAGGTATGGATGTCCAAAAGCGATCATCAGTGATAGAGGAACTCACTTCGCAAACCACCTTTTGGAAAAGACTCTACAAAGGTATGGAGTGCACCATCGGTTCTCAACCGCCTATCATCCACAAGCAAACGGACAGGTGGAAAACACCAATCGAGCATTAAAGCGAATCTTGGAAAAGACCGTGGATAACAATCCGAAGGTATGGTCACAAAAGTTAGAGGATGCATTATGGGCATATCGTACGGCATACAAGACACCAATCGGTAGCACGCCTTATCGTATGCTGTATGGGAAAGCGTGTCACCTGCCATTCGAGTTCGAGCACAAAGCACTGTGGGCGCTAAAGAAAGTTCATTCAGAAGACATTGAAAGTGGAAAGGAGCGGTTGGTAAGTCTGAATGAATTGGAGGAACTCAGAGCCCTCGCATATGAGAACTCGAGGATCTACAAGGAGCAGAGGAAGAAATGGCATGATGCGCGACTAAAGGAGATAAAGGTATTCAAAGAAGGGGACAAGGTATTAATGTATCAAACTCGGTTTAAATTCTCCCCGGGAAAGTTAAAGTCCCGATGGATAGGTCCATTTACTGTGTTAAAAGCTTATCCTTCTGGATATGTGGATCTAAGGACCGAAAGAGGGCAGCTAAAGGTGAATGGCCATAGACTAAAACTTTATCATGAAGACGACTCCGTCAGAAATGGCGAAGTCTGTCTCCTCTCTGAAAAGCTTATCACCTAATGACCGCCCCGAGTCAGGCTCGCGACTCGCTATAAAAACAAGCGCTTCTCGGGAGGCAACCCGTGTTTTTCTTATTTATTTGTGTGTTTTTTTATGTTTTCTAAGCAACTTCGCAGTACAAGGCAAGGCAGGTTCACAGCCCGAACGAGAATTGGGATTTTGGAAACAGAAACTTTTCGCGATCGCGAAATCTGTAATTTAGCGACGCGAAAGAGGCATTCGAGGTAAGTCTTCCTAACAGAAGAATTTCGCGAACGCCAAGTAATAATTCTCGCGAACGCGAAGTTGGTAAGATCTGAGAGCTGTTGTTTTTCACCAACTTCGCGACGCGAAAACTTTAATCTGGCGCCGCGAAAGTCGAGCCGAGAGGTTTTATTTCAAAATCTAAAACCCTATTTTCAGTTTCTAAAACCTCTCTTTGCTCCCACTCTGCAATTCTCTTCCTTCCCAGCGATTCCATGGCATCAAAGGTATGTTTTCCTTCCCAATTTTGCTAGATTGAGGATCTCTATGTGCTATTTTGTGAATCCCCCAACAATGGGGCTTTGTTTAGTATCATCTATCTATGTAATGGGGATTGAATGTTTAATACCTTGATTATCTTTTGTACACACTTGAGTTGTTTTTGTGCTTTACTATCTTATAATGTGGTTCAACTCAAGTGTGGGGAGGGAAGTTTCGAGCCTTTTAATGATTCATACTCTTGTTTGTGTTTGTAGAGAACCCCATCTTTTCGTAATGTTCAGAACCATCCATGCTTGAATTTTGAATCGGGAAACATTCTCCGAAGTGAGAAAATGGCATTGGTTATTGCGCTAGGCCGGTTGAAGCAGCTAGATATAGAGATAGGGTCGACGGTAGACCTAAAGTTTATTGATGAGATTGGCTTTGGTGCTCGCCTCTCGAACCTCTTGAGAAGGGAATTTCGTGATCAATCGGGTGTTGTCCGTTTTGTGAGTAATGATTGGGAGAAGGCATTGACTACTCGTGAACCGATTTACTATGAGCTTGTCTTGGAATTTTTACCTTCTTTTGAGTTCGATTTGTAATTTTTCAATGAAGACAAGTTGGATAACGAATGTGTGAAGTTCCGTCTTCTTGGGGAGTGGTATGATGTTACACTACCACGGTTCGGAGTTTTACTTGCTCTCTTCACGGCTGCTCAATCTCGGTCAGGATATTTCAATCACTATTTTCTATCCGGTGAATGTGAGGCTAGTACCGACTTCTCAGGAACGGAGTTTTGGTCATCAATCGGTTTGGGTTCCTATCTTCAATCCAACACAAAGGAAAGTTCGATTGTTTCACCGGAACACCGCCTACTACATCGGATGTTGGTTCATTCGATTGCCTTTCGAAAGGCCATCAAAGAAAAAGTTCCGGAAGGTGATCTTTGGCTTCTTTCCCGCGTGATAGACCGAGATGCGAATACCAACCTCTCTTTTGTCATGGCAAAAATGTTCCAAAACACCACTACGGTGCATGATCGGGCCGGAACGGGCCTTTGTGGGGGACATTTTGTTACGTTCATTGCGGAAAAGTTGGGGATTTTAAGTCCGGAAGTTCGTGCTACACTCACTGAATTGTCACCGTTGGGCGTTCTTGATAAGATTTTGTTTCGATCGATGAAGTTACTTGCACCCGGACCTCGTAAAGGTTCTTTTGTTTGGATCGAGAATGCCGCAACCCAAGAGGATCCGGCCGGTATGGCCACTTCACCTCCTCAACCGAACTTCCTGGGGCAATCGAGCCAACCGCCAGCATCAAGCCATCAGAGTCAACACGGTGAGCCTAGTGATCATCAAGGACAGGGTTCTATTTTAGCAGCTATTCAGGAGTTGTCAGAGCAGATGAGCAGTGAGCACCACGATATCATGAATCGGATCGACCGGCTAGCGTACGACATGCACGGTGTTCACCGAGAGTTGTCTTGGGTTACCGCCTCGATGAGTGAGTATTTTGAGAGTATAGGACACGCTCCTTCGGCTCCTCTTGCCCCTCATCCGATTTGGCATGACAGTGATGATGGTCCGACCGGGTACTCGACTTATGACGAATGGGCGTTCGAAAACCGTAATTGATCGGTTTTGATTTAATTCGATTGGGTTGTAATCTACTTAATACTTTAAACTTTGTGGTTGACTTGCTACTCTTTTTATTTTTTTTATTTTTTGTTTGGATTGTTTAGGATTTTAATTGTTTGCTTAGTTTGGTTTATTTTATTTTGTTCTTTTTACCTTTTATTTTTCTTTTTGTTTTTAGATACAGCTGTTTATGATTCTGCATCGGGTACGATTTCCGGAATAATCTCTCTCAGATCAGAACAAGTCAAATAACCCGGGAAGTTTCTCTTTTTCCCAATTACTCCTTAATTGTTTTAACTGTTGCATTGAGGACACTGCAAATTTTAAGTGTGGGGAGGGGGTTATGTTGACTTGTCTGCTTGCTTATTGGGTACACTTTATGCTTGTGATTGTCGTTTTTCAAATTTTTGAAAGCTTTGAAGTTTGACCCCAATTTTTTTCAAAATCTGAGATTGTTTTTGAGACTGAGCTGCTTGTTTAGGAGGACATGAGATGAGACTGTTTGAGTAGGAGAATACCTTGGAATACCGATTACCATGAGTGCCTCACCCGATTCCTTTGAGAGATTGAGCCTAATTAATTCATTTGTGTGAGGAATACCGACTTTGACCCAAGGTAGAACTTGTCACTAGAATTCTTGTCGAGACCACATAAGAGAAGTATTTATCACCATTGCACTGATAGAGGCCTTCGTTTCTAACCCTTTTAGCCTTCGTTAGATAACCTCATCATAGGGTTATTTAATTTGCCTAGCCAATTTCTGAAAAGGTGTTCACTTATAACACTTTCACCCTTGAAACCATTTTTTGAGCCTTAGCCTTTCGTTTCTTTACCCAATTCACCATATACCCTTGAGCCTAATTGTTTTATCTATCTTTTGGCCGTAACTTAAATTTGATACTTGAGATGTTTGATCCAGTTTTTCAAAAATCTGATAGTTTTTATGGGATTGATAAGAGCATGAGAGAAGAGCCAAAAGCAACATAGTTGCTGCTCTGAAAAAGAGAAAAGAAAGAAAAAAGAAAAGATGAGACTCAAAGAAAAGAAAAGAAAATATCAAAAGAGTAGAGAAAAAAAAAGTGAGCTTAAAAGTGTGAAAAAGAATTTGTGCCACAAATAAGCCATAGGCTTAGGCCGATTCTAAAAGAAAAAAAAAAGAGAGAGAGAGATATGCTCATCCCGATAGTTTCACTGTTTGAGAATCAGATTTTGTGCTTTACTGTTTGGATCATTACAAATTGAGTTTTCAAGTTTTTGTTGCAATATCCTTAGCCACTCATATATCCTTTATCCTACCCTTAACCTTAGCCTAACATTACAACCCCTAAGTTCTCTTGACGGTTGACAACTTCTCAGTGGTGGAGATTAGATTCAGTGCCAAGCTTATGCATGAGGGAATTGGTCGAGTATTGGTGAGATCACTTTTTACACTTTTACCCCCGAGAGATACACTTCAGATTATTATTCATACTATGTGAGGGTAAAAGGTCCACCTTGGTATTCGATTGCTTGATATGTCTTGTCTTTGTGTCTGACTATGTGAGTATTCTTTGTCTTCTTGGATGATCTTGGGTGGAGATAATTTTGGTGTCATCTTTCTTATCTTTCAGTCTTTTGATTGAGGACAATCAAAGCTTAAGTGTGGGGATTTTGATAACACCAAAATTATACATGTTTTGGTGGTGCTTAATTGGTTGAATTTACCCCGTTTATCACTTGATTCTCACCTAATTACTCACGAATTGGTATGTTTGTTACTTTTGAAGGTATTGGAGAACACGGAGCTAAAAAGTGCGGAAAATAGGCGAAATTGTGCGAAAGTTGGAAAAGTACAAAACAGGAAGTTTTAGCGATCGCGAAGTGAAGGTTTTGGCGCCACCAAGACTGATATTCGAGAAGGTTCCTGCCTTTTATCAACTTAGCGCCGCGAAGATGAAGTTTAGCGCCGCGAAATTGGCATTTGCACTCACAAGAAGATTCCAGAATTTGCCAAAAATAGAAGGAGTAGGGTTTTTAAGTGTTTCGCGCCGCGAACGCCTACTTGGCGAACGCGAAACAGCTTCCGGACCTTCTTTTAAATACTGTTCTCAGCCTTCAGTTCCATATGCATTCTTAGACAGAAAAATACAGTAAAAGGGTCAGTTGTACCAGTTGGTTAGTGGTTTGGAGGGAGAATCAAGTGTGGAGAGAGGAGACGCTGCGCCGATACGGATACTCGATTAATCATCTGTAGCTGTATGGTCGGTAGAATGTCTGTCTTTATCTATACTTATTCTGTTTTCCTAGCTATGAGTAGTGAGTAGTTTTCTATGTAGTACTTATCGTGGTAGATGAACCATGTGGATATGATTTTATGGTTTTAATGATTATTGATTTGTTTTGGTTAATTGAATGTGGTTTTATGATTCCAATTTGATTCCTGCTATTTCGTGTGTTTGAACTCGTTGGTTGGGTTTGCTTTTGGACCAAAAAAGTAGACTCCATTGGGTTAATCAACCTCTCTTGACTTATCCTTCGAGACCTCGGAGAATTAGGTTAAGTGGTTTCTTGGACCGAGAGAAACTAGATTGTAAAGCACCGGTTAGTTGAGATAGGATTGGGTGATTGATATTTAGGTTGTCTGACAATCAGCCTAGGTATTGGGACTAGGAGGACCATTCTAGTTGACAATCATATTATCTGCATGTTAGGGTGTCCCAGACTTAAATCCTTACAATAGCCAAATCAATCATACTTTTATGTAACTTAATTATCCACTTGGGGATTCACTATGCCATGATAAGTGCTACTGTTTTCTTTATTATTGTTAAATCAGTTTTTATTCTGCTTTCTAGTCCTTTAGTTGTTAATTTAGTTTTCAAATCATTTTCTCAAAAACCCCCCATAGCCTTAGATTAATTAAACTAATAGGATTACCAGTCTGTTACTTGACCGTTCCCAGTGGTAGATACGATACCTGGACTTTCCTACGCTATATTGCTATCGATCAGGTACGCTTGCCTGTGAATGTGGTAATAGGTGGTTAGGCATTAGAGGTTAAAACTTGTTACGCTTTTTATAGTTAATATTTACCGCATCACCAAGTAAAACTTCTTTTTCTTCAGAAAGTGCAGAAAATTTTGTTTGAATGTCATTATACTCCTTTTCCTTAATAGAAAGTTTATCTGAAATTTCAGACAATTTAGCTTTTTGCTTATTATCAGAAATGACAGATTGTTCCAAGAACTTTTCATTTTCTTTCATCAGATATTGCACAAGATGTTCATTTTAAGCATTCTTGTCAGAAAGCTCAACTATTAAAGCATCATTCTGTTTAGAACAAGCTTCCCATTTATCTGTGAGCACTATCTGATCCTTTAACTTCTTCTTAAGATTTGCCATGTTTTCGTTTAAAGACTTGATGTAAGTTTCAAACTCGACATAAGGATTAAGAAGTACCTCAGATTCGTCCTCAGAAGAATGATCGTCTGGATTTGCCATCAAGCAAAGTTGATCTTTAGCTGAAGAATCATCATCCTCTGAATCTGAGCCTATCACCACATCCTCGGTCTCGTCATCACCTTCAGAACCATCAGACACATTAATAACCTCTATCGCTTCATCATCTGAACTAACTGAATCATCCAGTATTCCCACCGAATCATCGGAAGAATCAACAAACCAATCATCAAGAGAATCAGCAAGAGAATCATCCGAATCATGAGGATTACAATGCCTCAAAGAAAAATCAGTCTTTCGTCCACTCTTAGGAATCATCTTGGACATAAATGCTTTGACCATCATGCAAACTGCATCATCAGATTCATCATCAGTGGCGTTTAACCAATGATCTTCTTCAGCTAGTAGAGCTTTTCCAGATTCCTTCTTCTTTGCCAAAGAAGCTTTATGACTATAGTACGAATAATCTTTGACTCCACCATTCGGACAATCTCTCGCAAAATGACCTGGCTTTCCACATTTAAAGCACTTTTGAACTTCATCAGACTTTTTCTCATCATTCTCTTCTATTCGT
Organism: Centaurea solstitialis; assembly: GCA_030169165.1. NCBI lineage: Eukaryota > Viridiplantae > Streptophyta > Magnoliopsida > Asterales > Asteraceae > Centaurea > Centaurea solstitialis. The sequence goes on along the minus strand of CM058043.1, from coordinate 20,210,051 downwards.
TACTCTCCAAACTTCTTTTTCTCCTCATATTTGCCTTTCTCATAATATCGTGCTGAATCAGTCTTCTTATCACTCCTCTTGTCTTCATGTCTACCTCTGTACTCAGACTTCCGAGAGGTAGATGAATATCGTTGCTTATTGGAAGACGGTTGCTTATAGAATCTTCTTTGAAAAGCTTTCGTCATCATTGCCATCGCTTGTTTAAATTCAGCAACATCAACATCTGAATCACTACTTACTTCCGAAGTATCAGAAGAATCACTTCTTGCTCTTGATCTGTGAACTACTTGTTTCCCTCTTTTATCAGCCATCAAAGCTAATGTATCTGCCTTCTCTTTCTCAGATTTCATCTTTGCATCCAAAGCATCTTGAACATCATCTTGACTCTGTTTCAAGATCTCATACACAACATGAATATCAATATCGGCTAAGGACTTGTTTTGAAAGACAGAGTTGGAATATAGCTTCCAGACAGGTTGAAGATTAGTGAGAAACTTGACGTTGTTCTCAATCTTTGTCTTAGTGATTCCATTCTTCCTCAACTCGTTCAACAGATTACAAAATCTTTCATATGTATCATCCAACTTTTCATCCTCTCTCGCTTTAAATTGCTCGTATCGTTTAATAATATTCGTTACTTTCATCTGAGTACCAACACTTGTACCAAGCATCTGCTTTTCAATTTGATCCCACATTTCCTTGCCAGTTGAATTGTGACTGTCAATGGTAAAGTAGATATCATTTGGAAGACCCAATAACATGAATGATTTAGCCAACTTATCAGCTTTATGTCTATTTTTCTCTTCAACAGTCATATCCTCAAACTTTTTGATCACCGTATGAGCAGCAACTGGAGGATCAGAATCAGGTTGTGCCGGTTTTTCCTCAGTAAAAACTTTCGGACCTTCTTTCAACGATAAACGAATGTACTCTCCCAAATCTTGTCTGTCGATAAAATCCAAAAATCTGTCTCGCCACATGTTGTAATCGCCTCTGAAAAGAACTGGTGGCTTGGTATCGGAACCAATTGCTAACGTTTCTCTCGTCGTCATGATGAATTGTACGGATCTTTTGATCAGTAGATGATAAAATCTGAAATTGTTGAAAAAATTCACCGAACGGTTTTCCTTGAAAAACCTTCAAATCTTCAAGTTTTTCACCAAATTTCACTGATCTCCTGCTCTGATACCACTTGATAGATCTGAATATCAATCCACCATGATTAAGAAGCTTCAATTCAATCACAAAACTCACTTTTATTAACAATGGAATACAAGATGAACAATACACACACACTTAACTTTCTCTCTCCTCTAACAATCACTTGATCTGACAATACGAATCCTTCCTAAATCTAACTAACACAAAAGCTTTTATACCCCTAGGGTATTTACACTAAGCTCCCCTCAACTTTACTCAAAATACAAATATAACCAAACTTGAATACAACTATATTTTTAACCCTAACAATGAATATGTGTTGATACATGATGTATGGTGTAAAACCCATGTTAGTTTTATCTTGGCTATATATTTCCCAAGTAACTTTTCACATTTGTACTCTAAAGGTTATTTAGTGGATTCAAATTTCCAAAAAATCAATATCGACTCACTCAAAATCCCACCCATTTCACATTTCAGATATAATCGACGATCGATTCAATTTTTGGGTCTCGCGTGATGATGCTTTCTTCATCGAAACCCATTTCGCGACTCATTTCCATGAATACGAAACTAATTATCTCATCAATCAAATTTACTTTTTAACCATTTTTTAAAATCTTTTACGAAAATAACAAAGTTTAAGCAAAAAATTACTAAAATAGCCAATATTTATTATATTAAATAAAGTAATAGTATCATTAAATTGATCTACATCTAAAACTAACACATTTTTGTTCCAAAATTAGTGCCATTTGCTGGCTTGTAACATAACCATACAACCACAAAACTTCATCTATAAAAACCTTTGTCTCCTTTTGGTCTTTGTAGTTTGACCACTTCAATCATCCATGGACGGCATTAACATATGGAAGCCTTTTATCCATGACTTCTTTGTTATCTTTCACTATAAAAACAACCCTAAATTCACAACTATTCCATCCAAAACTTAATTGATTTATTTTTCGACTCCTTTTACTCCATCAAATGGCTCGTGTTTTTGCCTCGATCATGCTTCTTGCTCTCGGTTTCTCAGTGGCCCTTGCAGCGGACCATAGCCCGCTTCAAGATTTCTGTGTTGCTGACCCAAATGGCCAAGGTACAACGATTAACCCATTCGAGGGTCTTTTATCTTAATCTTTTGGTTTGTCTTTCAATGTTATAATTAATTATGTTTTCATGGCAGTTTTGGTGAATGGAATGACTTGCAAAAACCCGAGTTCTGTTCAAGCTAGTGATTTCTACTTTGGTGGGCTCCACATGATGGGAAACACCTCAAATGCGGTGGGGTCCAGGGTGACCCCGGTTTCCGTGACACAATTGGCTGGACTCAACACTCTTGGAATCTCGTTGGCTCGTATTGATTATGCGCCATGGGGGATCAACCCACCTCACACGCATCCTCGTGCTTCTGAAATCTTGGTTGTGTTGGAAGGCAGTCTAGAGGTTGGATTTGTCACGTCGAACCCTGAGAACCGTCATATTTCCAAAGTACTGTATAAGGGTGATGTTTTTGTTTTCCCAGTTAACCTCGTACATTACCAAAGAAACAATGGGAAGATGAACGCAGTTGCGATTGCGGCATTGAGTAGTCAGAACCCAGGTGTGATCCCGATTGCAAATGTGGTTTTTGGTTCTAAACCAGATATATCAACTGATATTCTTGCCAAGGCCTTCCAAACTAGTGATGACGTTATCAGCAACATTCAGATCAAGTTTTAAAATGAAATGAGACAGGAAAATCACCAAAACGTAAGCTAGATAGTTTACGATAAAGAAAAAGATTGATTGTATTTTGATTTCATGTTATGTTTTGTTTCTAATTGAAATTTGTTTGTGTGAAATTGTTCACCTTCTATATTAAAAAAGAAAATGTTAGTGCTGACGATTATGAATTTAAGTAACTTGGATAGTTGTATTATCGGCCTATGCAAATTTGTTAACTCGTGAGATCAATTAATAGTTTGATATAGTCAATGTTACTTTTATATTTCAGTTAAGTTTTTGGTTATAAAAATAAACAAAACTAATGTATAAATTTCTTTTTGCTTTAAAAGAAAAAATAAATAAATAAAAAAATCAACATTCATTCTAATAATACTAGTAATACGTGAATTTAACCCGTTTAGATCCGTCAATTTTTAGTTAAAACAATGGGAGATTAGATGTGCGGTCGTTTTCTTATAATTTTATTGTTGTTCATAAATTTGTTTATAAAAATTTAATTCGTGTTTCTCAAAGAATTTCTTTGAAGGAAACAAAAAAAAATGGAAGGAAAGGTAAGAAAAGAAAAAAAAAACATTGTTTGGAAGGAAATAAAAGAAATATAAATTAAATCATTTAAACATATTATTTAAATTACAAAATTACTAAACCTTTCATTACAAATGAAATAAATTTAAAGAGTAAAACTGAGTTAAGGTCTTGTTTTAACTTTAAAACGTTTTGAATGTAATTAATCAACTTTTAGAAGGCCGATGAGTTATTTATTCAAAAGAAATATTCAATCACTTTGGGTTGTTTACGGTAAGTGCTTACTCGCAAGGATATTGCCCTCACTTATCTTATTGTATAACATTATCGGCCATCAAAATTGATTGTTGGTAAGGGTCTTCAACCCGGTAAACACTTACCAGATAAGAGTCATTTTCATCAGTTGTTGAGTTTAGTCTCGTTTAGTCTCGTCTAAATGAGCCGAATCCGAGCTTGCAAAATCTTTGACGAGTCGAACTCAAGCTTGATACATAAGGCTCAAAACGAGCCAAACTCAAACTCGGGCTTTATAAACATAGGCTTAGCTGATATTATCAGGCTATGTTTGGCAAACCAGCTGATAAGCAAGCTAATGAATAAGATGCGTTTGGCAAAAAGTGTAAACATAGCCTTTGCCGAGCCGAGCTCGAGCTCGACTAGGCTCGAGCTCGACTCGTTTAAGTGTATAAAGCTCGAGCTCGGCTCGTTTCGAGCCTTATGTGTCAAGCTCGAGCTCGAGCTCATCAAGAATTTAGCAAGCTCGAGCTCGGCTCGTGTACCTATAAATCAATATTTAATATGTATTTTTTATTTTTTAATATTGTTATTATTTAGTATTTAATTATTTAATAGTTATTGTTTAATATATATTTATATAATATATATATAGGGTGGGTTCAAATGTGAACCACTTTTTGGGTGTGAACGTGAGGACAACCGAGAGCGCGACACGTGGCGGATGACTAGGCGCCACGTCAACCCCACGGTGGATGACTAGGCGCCACGTCAACTCCACGGCGGATGACTAGGCGCGATTCATGGGAGGGTATTGAATTAAAGAGGGGGACCACACTCAAATCCGCCACGTGTCGCGCTCTCGGTTGTCCTCACGTTCACAACCAAAATGTGGTTCACATTTGAACTTTCCTCTATATATATATCTTCTATATATAATAAAAGAGTAACTCATTGACACGTGTCGTGCTCTGGTGAGTTCATTGACACGTGTTGCGCTCTGGTGGGCCATTGCAACATCATATGCATATGTGTCATGTGTCATATGTTGACACATGGCACTGATTCAAAATTTAAAATTATTAAAAATTAATTCTAAATTATCTATTAAATTAATATAACAAACTTTATCTCTATCTATTGGTATAAAGTCATCTATATCTCTATCTCTCCCCCTAACAAAAACCGTATAAACCTTACCTTTTCCATTTTAATTTTTCAAGTTCCAAAATTTATTTTATTATTTGTTTTTGCAATTATTTGAAGAATGGTAAGAAAATCTGTGTCATTGTTTTCTTATGATGAACTAAATCATATGGTTTGATTTTCTTCTGATTTACTTTTGTTTAGTTTTTTGATCTACATCAGTAGAAGCATAACTAGGTTTTCTTCTCCACATTATATAATAATTTATATTTGTATTCATGTAACTAATTGATAAACGTCATCAAATAGAAAATAATTGTTTCATTTTAAATATAATCAAGATAATCATTGAGTTTTAATATAACAAATTATTGTTAAACGTATCCATTATTATATTTCAATCCAAGTACACTTTTGTATGTATACCTTTCTCTTTATATGTAAAAGTATATTAACGTCATTTTAAAGTCAAAGATAGTTTATAGTTGGATCTATAAAATGTCTTTGTTATATTTTCGTTGTTGATAATTTGATATCAATTGAATTAAATTAAAAATAATAGCACAACAATTCATATTTGTAATATAAGGTTTTTGGCATAATTAATTTTTTAAAAATATCCCGTGTATTACACGGGATCAAAACTAGTATATTTATATTAGTTTAGGCTCGTTTAGGCTCGTGAGCTTAATTGTAAAAGCTCAAGCTCGTTTATTAAACGAGCTCGAAATAAGGCTCGCGCTCAGCTCGGGCACGTTTAACTCGAGCTCGAGGCGAGCTTTTAACGAGTCGATCCCGAGTAGCTCACGAACAGCTCGGTTCACTTACACCCCTAGCAAAAACTAGTTGATAAAGCAGTTTATGACTTTAAAATGACAAAAAAGACATGTTTAAAAATTAATAATGTAAAAACTAAAATGGTATATTTGGAATAAAAAAAATAAAACGTCTCATAATTACAATAAGTCACCAAAACGTTAAACGCCACTCAAATTAATTTTTCATAAAACTAGCTTATAAACTGACTTATAAGCTAGTTTATGGTTCAACCAAATATGTATCTAACTTATAAGTTGACTTATAAACGAACTTATTTTTTCCAAACAGTACTTAAATTGACTTTATAGTTATTTTTTAAAGTCTTTTTTTTTAATAACCAAAGTTTACATTGAAATGTATTAAAATAGTCAAATATATATCATGTCTTCACTTGATTTATCTGATAAAACAGTAAATTTTAAAATAACATATTAACATTCCAAACTTAGTGCCATTTGCCGGCTTGTAATATAACAAAACAAACATAAAACTTCTCCTATAATTTTTTTTTTTTGTCTTGTTTTGGTCTTTGTAGTTTGACTACTTCAATCATCCAAAGACGGCATTAACATATTTTTTCTTTCAGTATAAAAACACCCCTAAATTCACAACTATTCCATCCAAAACTCGATCGATCTCTTTCTCAATTCCTTTCGGTACATCAAATGGCTCGTGTTTTTGCCTCGATCATGCTTCTTGCTCTCGGTTTCTCAGTGGCCATGGCAACAGACCATAGCCCGCTTCAAGATTTCTGTGTTGCTGACCCAAATGGCCAAGGTATATTGATCAATTCATTCAAGTTTTTTTTTTCTCGATCTTTTGTGTTTGGATTTCGATGTTATAATTAATCATGTTTTTATGGCAGTTTTGGTGAATGGAATGACTTGCAAAAACCCAACTTCTGTTCAAGCCAACGATTTCTACTTTGGTGGACTCCACATGATGGGAAACACCTCAAATGCGGTGGGGTCCAGGGTGACCCCGGTTTCCGTGACTCAGTTGGCAGGACTCAACACTCTTGGAATCTCGTTGGCTCGCATTGATTACGCGCCATGGGGGATCAACCCACCTCACACGCACCCTCGTGCTTCTGAAATCTTGGTTGTGTTGGAAGGCAGTTTGGAGGTTGGGTTTGTCACGTCGAACCCTGAGAATCGTCATATTTCCAAAGTACTGTCAAAGGGCGATGTGTTTGTTTTCCCAGTTAACCTCGTACATTACCAAAGAAACAATGGGAAGACGAATGCAATTGCGATTGCGGCATTGAGTAGTCAGAACCCAGGTGTGATCCCGATTGCAAATGTGGTTTTTGGTTCTAAACCAGATATATCAACCGATATTCTTGCCAAGGCCTTCCAAACTAGTGATGATATTATCAGCAACATTCAGATCAAGTTTTAAAATGAAATGGGATGGGAAAATCACCAAAACGTAAGCTAGATAGTTTACGATAAAGAAAAGGATTGATTGTATTTTGATTTCATGTTATTTTTTTCCTATTAGAAATTTGTTTGTGTGAAATTGTTCACCTTCTACATTTAAAAGAAAATGTTAATTTGAATTGAAAGTGAGTGTTGGCCATCACGAATTTAAGTAACTGAAATTGTCAACTTACACAAATTTCTTAACTTGTCATTCAATAATTTGATATAGTCCATGATACCGTTACTATTTAAGTTTTTTGTGATAAAAATAAACAAAAACTAATGTAAAATTTTCTTAACCAGTAATATGTGGATTTAACCTATTTAGATCTTTCAATTATTAGTAAAGACAACGAGAAGTTAGCTGGTGTGGTTGTTTTCTTATAAAGTTATAGTCATTTATATGTAAGTTTTGTTAAACGATGGAATAAAACATATTTATTCAACAAATAAAAAATCAAATTTTTAATCATTTAAATATGAGAAATTATTTGGTTTATTTGGGATATTGTAGTTACGTTATTATCAAAAGAAGTAAGTTTCACCTTTAGTCCCTAACCTTTATCAAATTTAATGGAAATCATCTTAAAATTTCAAAAACTTAGATTTGGCCCCTTACATATATTATATCACAATCACAACGGTTTAGGTTTCTCTTTCTTACGGTAATTAACATTTTTCTTTTAAATATATATTAAATTAGTTGTATTTTGACAAACATAAAACAAACATTACCATCCCACTTCTTATGATTGCCTTTTGATTTTGGTCTCTAAAATTCTTAAATTACATCAATTTGTCTATTTTTATGATTCAAAACCCAAACTAGTCCATTAGGTTAATATTGTTAGAGGAGGCTTTGTTAAGTACGTTATGTACACTTAATATAAGAAACATTTTAACCTTTTGTTCATATTCTTTCTTTTCTTTAAAAGAATGAAACTAAAAACTAGATTATAAAAGTATATAAAATTTCATCAATCCCTGTTTCAAATAAAGCAAATTATGTTTTTATGGTTTACAAATACTTGTCTTTTTCTCCCTTCATACTCCCTATTTCTTATCGAAATTGTGGAAAAACAAAATGGAAACAAAGAGAGAGAAAAAAAATTAAAGTACATCATTTAAAATAAAAGGTTGTGTCATTTTTTAATTTAATAATGAGTTTAAATTTATTAGTTTCCTTTTCACTCAATTTCCTCTCAAATTTAGGAATAAATTTTGAAAGAAAACTTATAATAATTTTTGTTTAGTTGTTTTATTAAAGTTTCTACTTTCTACAATAAAAAAAATTTGTACTTTTCTTCTCTTTCTTTCATTTCAGTTCCATCTTAATAGAGGCATCGAGAACGTTACGTTAAAAGTGGATTTAGTCTGAAGAAAGAAAAAGAAAACTAAATTGCAAACTTTAGGGATGGGAAATACATTTTCAAGACCACAGCAACAAAATTTGTAACTTTTAACAAACCATAGGGTAGTAAAACGTAATTTACTCATCTATATATACATCATACTAGTTTTATCACATTACACGGGATAATTTCAAGAAATTAAGTCATGCCGAAAATCTTATACTACAAATATAAATTGTTGTGCTATTGATCTTTTAACATCAATATTATTTTATATCAAATACATTAATTATATTAAAAAAAAGTACAAACTTTATTTATTTTTAATTTAATTCAATTGATATCAAATTATCAACAATAAAAATATAACAAAGACATTTTATAGATCAAACTATATAACTATCTTTGACTTTAAAATGACGTTAATATACTTTCACATATAAAGAGAAAGGTATACATACAAAAGTGTACTTGGATTGAAATATAATAATAGATACGTTTAACAATAATTTGTTATAAAAATATTAATTAACTATTATATTAAAACTCAATGATTATCTTATTATATTTAAAATGAAATATTTACTTTCTATTTGATGACGTTTATCAATTAGAATTGCCACGTGTCACGTTCTGGTGAGCCGGTTTCGGTTATGAAAACAATAAATAAAATAATGTAAAAGATAAATACCACTTTTAAAAAATCCTCCTCTACATAATTAAATCTAACCTTTTAATCCAAACTATAGATAAATATGAAAACAATAAATAAAATAACAATAAATTATTATATAATGTGGAGAAGAAAACTTAGTTATGCTTCTACTGATGTAGATCAAAAAACTAAAAAAAAAAAGTAAATCAGGAGGAAATCAAACCATATGATTTAGTTCATCATAAGAAAACAATGACACAAATTTTCTTACCATTCTTCAAATAATTGCAAAAACAAATAATAATAAAAAATTATGTATGAATGTTCTTCGAAAAAATGGTTGACGAACTTACCTAAGACGTTTGCAAAAAGAGTAATGGAGGAACTTGAAAAATTAAAATGGAAAAGGTAAGGTTTATACGGTTTTGTTTGAATCTGCTTAGTATTTAAATATCAATTTAGGGTGAGAGATAAAAATATAGATGACTTCATACCAATATATAGAGATAAAGTTTGTTATATTTAATAGATAATTTTGGATTAATATAGAGATATAGATGACTTCATATCAATAGATAGAGATAAAGTTTGTTATATTTAATAGATAATTTTGGATTAATTTTTAATAATTTTAAATTTTGAATCAGTGTCATGTGTCAACATATGACACATGACACATATGCATATGATGTGGCAATGGCTCACCAGAGCGCGACACGTGTCAATGAGTTACTCAGAGCGCGACACGTGTCAAACCAGTTACTCTTTTATTATATATAGACATATCTCACTTTCTCTCCACTCGAATTCTTTAACGCACTAGGAGGAAATCCCGCTTCCTCCCTCCGGCGCCCTTTTTCCGGCGAACTCAAACCCTTTCCACTGCTTTTCCGGCGATCCCAACCCTAACCATAGCACCCGTTTTCCGGCGTACCCAATCCCTCTTACACGCTTTTTCCGGCGGACCCAACCCTAACCCTAGCACTTCTTTTCCGGTATGTCCAGCAGTAGGGGTGGCCAGTGGCGGATCCAGAAATTTCTATAATGGGTGTCGGAATTTAAGTAATCGTCATGTCCCCTAGTGGTTGGTAAGGGTTAGTTTTAGACCAACATGTTTTTGTGAGAACTAGTGAGACCGTATTTTTTATTTTTACACTTGAAACTTTAGAAAAACACATGGTAAAGGTAAAAAAATTTGAATCTTCCAAGTAAAAACACTGTGAAAGTTACCTTCACATTTTTTTGCTTTAAAGTATGAAGCGTAAACACTTAGTTTCACATGATCCTTGATCTGGTAGACAATATCCTCAACTTAAATATATTTCCTTTATTTATCCTTTTAATTAGTGTGATAGTTAATAATATATCTTGTTTTCCGAATGGATCTAAGGAATAATACTCAAATTAACAAAATAAAATAAAATTGAAAGGGTATCTGAGGTTTTGCCCCGACTAACCCCGACAAAGTTAACCTACAACTAAAGCATGTTACCATGAGTTAATCACCAGTGGCCACAATCTAAAGCGTTTAGATTCGAACTTGAAGTAGAAAGGTTAACAAGTCACTTCCCTTCATAGGACTTAACCAATACGCCACAATCTTGTGATTTATTCAAAATAACAATTAGACATTAACTAGTAATTTTAACTCCAAATTAACAACAAAAAACTAACAATTTAACATCAACTAAATGGGTGTCAATTAACAATGAAAATTGGGTTAAAATAATTTAAGGAGTCAAACTTATTTTTATGGGGGGGTCAAAAGCACACATATATTTATGAAAGAATAAATTTTCTACTTAGAAACAATATTTTTTAAAACTTAATGGGTGTCATTTGACCCCCCAAGCAAACCCATACATCCGCCCCTGGGGTGGCAATCATGTCGTGTACGGGTCACGAGTTGGTGGAATTGTGTTGAAATCTCTGATCCTAACCTGCGACCTGCCGACCTGAACACGATCTGCGTAACTCATTTAACTATACAGTTGGCGGTCGAATACAAGCAAAATAAATTTGGCTTTACTGAATTTGTAAGGCGTTGAACTGGAAGTGAAAAAGTAAAACTCAAAATTTGAATTAAAATTTTGTTGTATAAAAAATATTTTAAAATGTGTTAAAAAGATAAACGGTTGACGGTTGACCCACAAACCATATATACCAACGTGAACACGTCCCATTAGATAAACGGGTTGGTGGGTCAAAAAACTCAATCCAAATTCGTTTATCTTCATGACTTCATATTAGGTTTGTGTTATGTTTCGTTTCGTGTTGAGAATTGTCACCCATAACCTAACGTGACTTGAAGCGCTAAATGGTGCAAGGATTTACAACTTGATTTATTATTTAGCGCTTAACTTGATTTGGACGAATACCATTTGAAGCCAACTTAACTTGATGAACCTGATGTCTTTTTTTTAAGTTTCCATTTGAACTGAGCCTATATATATATATATAGATATATAGAGGGAGGTTCAAACAAGAATGATATCTTTTTAAGAGAATATGAGAATGATTTTTGTGTACAAAATCATATATGATTAAGTACTGATGAAAAAAGGGGACGCGGGCGGGTTACATGCTAGTTGTAAGTCGCATGTAACCCGCGCAGTTGTTAATCATGTATGATTAACAACATGAATCATATGTGTTTTACTATATGAATCATATATGATTTTGTACATGTTTTTGTACCCGAATTTTTCCTTTGTTAATCATATATGATTTTGTACACAAAAATCATTCTCGTATTCTCTTAAATTGATGCCATTCTCATTTGAACCTCCCTCTAGATATATATATATATATATATATATAAGAGAGTCCTATTCCGTTGTTAACCACATTTTTTGTGTTAACTGTGTTAACCCATCACAACCATTCATTATTTTGATCTACGGTCAAGATTAAATCCCTATAATTAGGGAAAATTGAATAATTCCAAATTTAAAAAACTAACAAACACATATGCAAAGGGCATTTTGGGAACAACACATTAAATTAAATTAAATTAAAAAATACATTCAAATTTCAAAATTCAAATAAAATACATTCAAAATTCATAAACCATATGCATCCCGACCTAACACTAGTGCACTCCGACGGTCTCCGGTACATAAGGGCGAAACACATGTATTCTCTCCGGTACATAAGGGCGAAACTCATCGATAACACATGTGTTCTCTCCGGTACATAAGGGTGAAACTCATCGATAACACATGTGTTCTCTCCGGCAGCAATGAAATTAGACGGTGGGAGAAGCCGCTGATACACGTGTGTTCTCATTGTTTACACACATGTTTTCAGGCGGCAAATGGTAGCGGCTCCGTCGTCGTAGACGAAGGAGGAAGCCGACGATACACATGTGATATGGCAACGTGCACATGTGTTC
>CM058043.1:20154381-20197513 GCA_030169165.1 Centaurea solstitialis | reverse complement strand
CTTGTATTTTTTCTTTATTTTTTAAAATAAAAAAAAAATTAAAAAAATAGGAAGTATTGGTATTTTTTTAATTTTTTTATTAAGTTGATTTTATTTGAAAAAAAATTATTAATTCCCAGAAACCCAAATTCTCGTAACCTTACTACTAGATATATACTTGTTCGGGTCGAGTTATGTCATTTTCCCCGTTGGTATTCAACCCAAACCAAAAACATGTGTTTGGTATCAAATGCTACCAAATAGTTAATAAAATTCCCTCATGCATATTTTTGATTTCTTTAAAGGGTTTCCGAAAAAAATGTTGGGGTTAAGGGGGTTTTTATCAATAAGTTTTCTTTTTAAAAGTTGATTTTTGGAACGTATAATTAGGTACAAATATGATCGGGTGCATGTTTTTTAAAATTACCATGCGATTTTAATCCATAAGTTTAAGGATGACGGACGGAATGGCACAACATAATAAATACGATAGTGATCAAAATGAACTTGTGTGGTTACTTAATGTATGCAAGTCATTGGCCGAAATGCATTTTATGTACCCCTTTGTATTTCTTTTTGGGTTTTTACCAAGTTGTTTTAATTAGGGAAAATACAGTCGATACACAAAAATCCATTTTTACGTTACATTTGTGTGTTAGAAAAACATTCTCGAACATAACATGTTGATCCCTTACCCCAAACCCCGCTTGTTAAATAGCAAAGATTCATAGACCCCTCGTTTATAGTCCCAAAAAATATGTCTAAAAAAGTATTTTGGGAATTATGCTTGAAAAAAGGACTTAAAAACACTCTAATATTTATATATACCTCTGTTGATTAATCATCGTTCGATGTCATTTTTTCATGCCGTTTTCCATTAAACATATTTGCCGATTTGAATGCCAAGTTGAAGCTACATAACCCTATTTTAAAGTTGACAAAAAAACATCATTGTATCACATCGTATTACATATAGAAAAATGCATGTGTTTTAGGGGTTGTATGTACCAACATAAACTGGTTAAGTGTTAACGGAGTAAGTACATGGAAGAGGAGAGACCAATGAATGGAGGTACTGACTGCTACTTGTAAAGGAAATAACATGATCCCCTTTTGGATATTTATATTGGTCTCGCCATTCAACAGTGATAATGATCTGTATAAAATGTCCGATGCATGGGAGAGCTATGACCAAGTAAGAGAATATTTAGTTCAAATCGACTAAATATACAAGTGAAAACACCTGATGTGTGACCTTGTATCTTACCGAATAAACGTCTCTTACATAGCGTTGTAACTCTAAGATCCCATATGTTGTAGATTTAGGCAGAGAGCGATGATTTAAGTTGAACATCCACAATGTGGCGATCATGATTCTTTTAAGTGTCCTCGGTATCTTTAGTGATTTACCAATATTGTTTCATCTTCATAAGTTATGCCGCACATACTTTGGTGGAACATGAAAAAAACGTATTGGTTCGCTTAGTTATGTCATATCCTAGTTTAATATCACGTCAACACATGAGACAAAAAGTGTTCATTACGTAACCTAACTAGTTATTAAGAGCCCGGGCTTCGCACCGGGTTATAAACTCTAATAGATTTGATAATAAGTAGTAACATGAATTTATATCAAACATAAAGTTTGTACATATGTTGTCATACGAAAGGTTTAATAAAATAAATAAAAAAATTTAAAAAATAAAAAATAAAAAAAAATTAATTCTAAGAGATTTTAATAATACTAACAATTATCAGGAAGCCAAAAGACTGTTCATGAACAGTAGCTACCGACATTTTAACATATTTCAACCAATATACGATATATGACTAAAACGTAAAATGAAATATAGAAAACTAAAAGATATAAAGTGAATAAATAATATAAGTTTATGGCTAAAATGTAATTTATGCAAATGCCGGTAGCTGTTGTTCATGAACAGTGTTTTGGCTTCATATAATCGTATTATATATTATATATATAATAAAATAATTACATCAAAAAATATTCAATATTAGGCTCATTTCGAAAGCATCGACGATACAATTATAATGACGTAATTTTTTAAAATTAAAACGTATTTTAACATATTCTAGCCAATATACGATATATTACTAAAATGTAAAATAAAATATAGAAAACTAAAACGTATAAACCGATGAATATAAGTTTAGGAGGCTAAAATGTAATTTATGCAAATGTCAGTGTTTTGACTTCATATAATCGTACTATATATATAGTATATAATAAAATAATCACTTCAAAAATATTAAAACGTATTTTTAACATATTTTAGCCAATATACGATATATTACTAAAATGTAAAATAAAATATAGAAAACTAAAATGTATAAAGTGATGAAATATTATAAGTTTAGGAGCCTAAAATGTAATTTATGCAAATATCAGTGTTTTGACTTCATATAATCGTACTATATATATAGTATATAATAAAATAATCACTTCAAAAAATATTCAATATTAGTCTCATTTCGAACGTATCGACGATACGGTTATTATAGCGTAACTTGTTAAAGCTAAAACGTATTTTTTAAACATATTTCAGCCAATATACGATATATGACTAAAACGTAAAATGAAACATTAAAAACTTAAAGGTATAGAATGAATAAATATAAAAACTTTAAGAGGCTAAAATATAAGTACATAAATGTTGAGGGGCTAAATTTGAAAATTTTGGAAATCACTGTTCATAGCTTCCTTCTAAATGTTATATATATATAATGAGAAAGGTTCAAACAAGAACCAAACTAATTTACAAGAATGAAGGAACCAACAAAATCACATGTGATTTTGGCCTACACCTCGCCCACTCGCACCACCCACTTGCCTTGTCGGGAGAGTGTACTACACTTGCCAAAGGGGAATCACATGTGATTTAGTACAAAATCACATGTGATTTCCTTGGTTCCTTTGTTCTTGCAAATGTGTGTGTTCTTGTATGAACCTCCCTCTATATATAATACCTAGTTAGATACAAAGCTCATTGTAAGTTATATGTTTGTTTACTTGTTCTTGTTCTCTCGACATATTGTTGGGTTAGCAGGCCAATCTGAAGCATGTGCACAAAATAGTTAGCATAATATAGTATAAATCCAACATTGTTATAAAAAAAATGATTTTATAAAAATACATAAAATGGTGTTTTGCAACACCTAAATATATTTTCCTTTGCAATTACCCCCCTCCGCAAATTACATTAGGTTGATAAAACGGGTGCATATGGGTCCTAAAAATTTCGAGTAACCCAATCAACCTAACCCAAACACAAAATAACTTGGTATGAAATAATTCGATGTCTAATCGAGTTGGAAAATCTTCAAATTTATTGGATTCAATTTGAGTAACAATTATTTGAACCAAAACACAACCCAACCAAAGTTGATATCCTTTTATTTCTTGTACTAAAATTAATTGTTAACATTACACTAATATATACATTGGAATTACACCATTACTTACCTTCTTAATATACACACGTTTTCAATGTTGAGTAAATGTGAACATGTATATGTAAAATTGAGAAAGTAGTTGAAAACGACACGTTTAAGATTTAAGAAACATGAATAAGTTGTACTTGTATCAAGTGATTGATGCAGAAAAAAATGAATTGTGATCAGAGAACACAGGTACAAAACATATAAAAGGTTACAAGAATATTTGATATACCAAAATATCAATCTGAACCATGAGTACAATTTGGGTTAAGTTGGGTTGCAATTTGGTTTGGTTAAGATTTTTCAAAACATTAAATATTAAATTAAATTGTTCAAACGTCTTCAACTGAATCAACCCAACTCATGAAACACCCCTGTGATTACATGTGCACCCACAACCTTTCTAGGACTTCGGTAGCGCCAAGCCACAAGTCCGAATTACCACATCAACTTTACCCACAAACTTTCACCAAGCCCGAAATAATAGTACCACTATCCACAAGTCCGAATACGCAATATATATTTCAAAAAATAAAAAGAGATAAAGAAAGAGAGCGTGAGAGAGAGAGAGAGAGCGGGTAGGAGCGGGCATAAGAACCCTCGTCGAAAGCCCACAACCGTCCGCGACGGGCGCAACGCAACCCCCGAAGCCCACAAGCCAGCTCGATCGGGAACCCGATATCGATACCGAGGGCCTTAGCAGGACAAATTGAACCGACTCAAAAACCACCAATTATAAACCCATTCCAATCCAATCTATATATATATATATCCCCCGAAGCCCACAAGCCAGCTCGATCGGGAACCCGATATCGATACCGAGGGCCTTAGCAGGACAAATTGAACCGACTCAAAAACCACCAATTATAAACCCATTCCAATCCAATCTATATATATATATATTCAAGAAAGGTTTTTGCTGATGTCATGATTATGAAATTGAGTCATTTGATTAGTCAATTAAAAAAGAATTATCAAATGATGGTGTCATCAATTATTCTTATTATTTTAATACCATAATTATCTTTATAATTTAAAATTTTTATCCTTACAATTATTTGATTAAATTACTTTTTATCCATTAGTTTTTCATATTTCACTTTACATCGTTATCATTTTAAGATAATAATATATATTAATTAAAGTGTATTAAAATTTCTGTTTTTTCTTTTTAATAAATTATACCATTATAATCGTCTCGACAATACCTTCAAAATGAGTTTAATATTGAATATTTTTTTAATCTAACTACATTATTAAAATTAGATATAAGTTAATTTGTTTAGATTTTATTACAATTCCATTCTTGATATTCTTGAAATTTAAAGATTTTATCTATTTAATCTAAGTATTTTTATAGATTATTTATAAGTAATTAAAATTTATTTTATTTAAAACTCCATTGTTGATATTCTTGAAATTTAAAGATTATATATTTTTAATCTAACTATTTTTATAGATTATTTATAAGTAATTAATTTTTTATTTAAAATTCTACAAATAAAAAACACTACATATTTTATTTTTGAATCCCTCCAGTTATAAAAATAGATATAAATTAATTTGTATAAATTTTATTACAATTCTATTCTTCATATTCTTGAAACTTAAAGATTTCATCTTTTTAACCTAATTATTTTTATATATTATTTATAAGTAATGAAATATTATTTTATTTAAAACTCGATTGCTAATATTCTTGAAATTTAAAGATTCCATCTTTTTAATCTAACTATTTTTGTAGATTATTTATAAATAATTATATTATATTTTATTTAAAATCCTACAAATCAAAACACTACACATATTTTATTTCTGAATCCCTCCAGTTTTAAAATCATTCACGAAATTCAAATCTTTTGACAAAAGAATAATAAATTTTTAGTTTTTAAAATTTTAACAGCTATTAGATAACTAAAATATCTATTGTAATAAACAATTATAATGACAATTGTCGTATAACATATAATTTACATAAGTATTTAAATGGTAATGACAATTGTCATGTAAATGTCTATTCTTATTAAAAATTAGAGTAAATTACATATTTGGTCCCTGTGGTTTGGTGGTTTTAACACTCTGGGTCCCTAAATTGAAATAATTATGGATTGGGTCCCTGTGGTATGCGTTTTATAACGCGTTTGGTCCCTCTGGGTCACGCCGTCAATGATTTGAGCCGTTAGGCCCATCATGTGCGCTGCACATGATGGGCATTTTAGTCATTTTACTTTTGAGGGACCAAGGATGTAAAGCTATATGATTCATCTTCCTCACCTACCTATATTCATCTTCACTACCACCACCCATATTCATCTTTACCACCACCACCACCACCACCCATATTCATCTTCACCACCACCACCACCCACCACCCACCACACCACCACCACCACCACCACCCAAATTTTGTGACTGAGAAACACCAAATTCCACCACCATCACCATTATCATCACCACCCACCAAAATTAAAACCCAAAAAGGAATGTAATACAAATACTAAAATCATAACTCAAAAAAATCAATACCAAAATCAAACAATTCTCAAATTAAAACCTGCAAGTAATAGAATAATAAATTAATTTCCAAATTAAAAGATTAATACTAAACCATTAATAGTTGACATTACCAAACAATGAAATTTATAACATAATAAAATAAAGGGTGTGGTGGTGCCGGCGGTGGAAGGGGGAGAAGGGTTTGACGGATCTGGAAGGTGGAGGTAGTGGTGGTTGTAGATCTGTCGACGTTGGTAAGTATAGGATGTGGTGGTCGCAGATCTTTGGTTGCCGGAGATGGCTGTTGGTGTTCGTCGGAGGGTTGTGAAGGAGGTGTTCGTCGTGAACGGTGGTGGAGGTGGCCGGTTGGTGGTAAAGACGTGGTGGAGGTGGCTGGATGATGGTGTGAACGATAGTGGAGGTGGCGGTGACGATAGCGGTGGCGATGGCGGTGAACGGCGGTGAAACCGGCGTCGGTGGTGGCGGAAGAAACCGGCATCGGTGGTGGCGGGAGAAACCGGCGTCGTTGACGCTGGTGGTGGAGGAGGGTGGTGGTGAAAATGAATGGGTGGTGGAGGAGGAGGGTGGTGGTGGTGAAGATGGAAGGTTGGGTCTGGAAAGTAAGGCTTGGGATGAAAGGTAGGGTGGTGGTGGTGATGGTGGGTTTTGGTGGTGATGGTGGTGGGTTTTGGTGGTGATGGTGGTGGTGTTGATGGTGGGTTGTGGTGGTGATGATGGTGGGTTGTGGTGGTGATGGTGGGTGGTGGTGGTGTTGATGATGGGTTGTGGTGGTGATGGTGGTGGTGTTAGATGATGGGTTGTGGTGGTGAAGGTCTTTTCAAAAAAGATGATGATGATGAGATGTTGACTGAGAAGATGATAGAAGATGATGGGATTGGCTGCATATGGGTTATATATATATATATATTAATTAATAATCAGATAAATTACATTTTGGTCCTTGTGATTTTAATTAAAACAAAGTGAATTACAAATCTGGTCCCTGTGATTTTAAATAAGTGAAATGACTAAAATGCCCATCATGTGACATGCACATGATGGGCCTAACGGCTCTTATATTGACGGCGTGACCCAGAGGGACCAAACGCGTTATAAAACGCATACCACAGGGACCCAAGCCATAATTATTTCAATTTAGGGACCCAGAGTGTTAAAACCACCAAACCACAGGGACCAAATATGTAATTTACTCTAAAAATTAAAATAACATGTTTCAAATGTCCGTATAATATACGTCATTAACTAGTAAATTATCTAAAACACAGAAAATAAATATCTTGGATTAAAAGAAAACACCAAAAACACAAGTATAAGATTCAAAGATCATATCTATATAAAATCTTCCCAAAACCATTTTGATGATGAAAAAAACCCCATAAAACCACTTCAAAAACACACACACACACACACACACTCAAGTCGCAGCCTCACCTAAGTCCAAAGCTTCTCTCTTGAGAAAGCAAATCGGCTTTCTTCTTCTCATCACTTCAATAATTTAGGTAATTTTCTTCTTATTTGCTTTGTTTTCAATCTACCATTTTAGCATTCTTATCTTTATCCCCTTTTCGATTCGACTTTTTTTTTAGAAATTTTCGGTTCGAATTCATAGATCTTTTAGTTCTTAGATGATATTATGATTCTTAGATGTATGAACTTCGTCAATTACTTGTTTTATTGGCGGCTTTGTGGTTTCATTTTTAGGGTTTTGATCCTGGTCAATTTTCGTTTCGAATTCTGAATCTCGAATTTGGGGCTAAATAGGATTTAGCTACACATGTATAATGTGAATTCACAATTGAAAACATAACCGACTTTAATCTTAAATTTTTTGTTTGATTTTAGTATTTTTTTAAGGGTTTAGTTCCTGAAAATGTATGGAATTTGTCACATTTTGCTATCGTGTGTACTGAACTTAAAAATCTAGGATTTAGTGTACCAGAGTTCTAATACCTAACACATAATGTACAAATGTACCTTTTTCATCCGATAAACGTATTTTGAATGGGTTAGAATTAAACTCGATAAAACAGAAATTCCTTACTGGGATTTCAAATTCATGAAAAACCCAGCTTGGTACACTAAATTTGTACTTTATTGGCTATCGATGAAAAATATTGGCTACCGGATGAAAAGGTAAATTTGTACATTATTTTGTAGGTTTTTGAACCATGGTACATTAAATGGTAGATTTTTAAGTTCGGTACATACAATAGCAAAAGGTGACAGCTTGGGTACATTTTCAGGAACTAAACCCTATTTTTAACTAGTGGTTTAGCTTTATTCATCGGATATTCGGATGATATGAATATGTGATCATTTTGAGCTGAAAGTTTTATATTAGTATTTGTATTTGGATTATGAAATCATTGATGAGGTTTGATTGCAGATAGAATGGCATCGAAACTGAAGCTATTGCAATCGAAGGCGAGCCAAGCTTCATCGTTCTTGTCCAAGCATGGAACCACTTATTACAAGCAGTTGATTGAGCAGAACAAACAATATATTCAGGAACCGGCCACCGTTGAGAAATGCAACGAGCTGTCGAAACAGCTGTTCTACACTCGTCTTGCCAGGTTAACTGTTTGATCTTATTTCGTGTTTTGATGAATGCTTCTTTTCACCTGCAATTCATGTGGCTTCTGTTATTAAGCATTAGGTTTACTTTCTGGTTGGTTTTATGATATTGTGATTTCCTAGTAGTTTTGTCACGAGGTGTCTAAGAAGTTTCTATCTTCAAACTCCTATGTTAAACCCATGAGAGTACATAAAACCCCATAAAGTAGGAGGTGTTTGGTAGTGCTTATTTGAAGGTGCTTACGACTTATTAGCTTCCTGGGAAAGCAATAAGCTATTTTGAAGTGTTTGGATGAGGTGCTTATAGCTTCCTAAGAAAGCAATAAGCAGTTTTTCGAGAAGACAAAGTTTTTTAACTTCTTGAAGAAACTGATAAGTTGATAAGCGCTTTTCATCGTAAGCACTCCCAAATACCCCCTTAATCTCTAAACGAGCCCTTAAGTGTCTAGTTGATGTGGGATTTTAACATGCTCCCTCTACTCTCAGAGTGTGTTGGGAAGGGGCTAGACGAGTATAGATCGTCCAATGTGTCGAGTTCCTAGAGTGATAGACATTGGCTTTGATCCCATGTGAGAATGTGTGAAATCTCATTAGACTACTGTCTAAAAGAGCCCTTGAGGAGAGAAGGGAGGTTCCAACATATATTTAGCTGTAAATGCTCAAAAAGTCAAAATCTAGTTGATATGGGACTCTAACAAAACCAAAACCTAAACGAGCCCACTATATCCTACCTGGGTTGTTTAAGGGTTACACATATGCATACATGTCCTTCTACCAATAAATCCCGAGGAGCATATCTCAGAATACCATGTTGACCTATGCTATTCACCTTAATAGTTTTGTACTTGTCTATTGTATTCCGATGGCCCGGAATATGTGAAATTATAAGTGTGTGCATAAAGTTCATGATCACAATTAAGAAATAACAGGCCGTATGTGATAATGTGAGTGCTCACAATCATTTTTCCTTAAAGTTACTATACAGCTATTACATTCTTTGAAACTGAAGGTGATGTTTATATTATATGATGTTTACCGTTCACACCGTGAAGATGAGATTTCAGGTTCACTATTCTTTTTTCTTTTTTTTTTTTCTTTTTTCTAGTGGGATAACTACTTTATAACCAGAGTGGGGTAGCTTTAAGTGGATGAATGATGAGAATTGCATGTCACTTTTCACAAGCCGGGTTCTTCATGTATACACCCGCTATACTCTTTTTGGTAGAGGTCAAGTTCACGTACATCCCAGTATCCCACCCTCCACCGACCCCACCTCTGGGTGGGATATAGCTCGGTTTGTCTGGTTTGGTTGTTAAAATGTGAACATGGAAGACATTCTAATGATGCAATCAAGCTATGTTATATTGTTTCTCTAAATTTCCTTCAAATTCTGGCCTAAGATTTGCATTTGTGCCACTTTTTGTCAAATAAACATGACCAGCCACTTAGCCATCTCTTGGCTGATACCATAGATCGTTGCCTTCATTTGCATATAGATGCAAGAATCACATGTAAAATTGCAAAACATTAAGATAAGTTAAATGTCAAAGTATGATGTTGACCGTTGGCTGTAAACGCAACTAAATCCAACTTAAATAGCGAAACATAACCTGATTATTGGAGTTAAGATGTATACTTCAATTAGATGCGACATGTTGGGACTCCATAGTGTTATGGTCCATTTAACTTGCCGGGTAAGATTTTAGCCTATTAAACGATATCGTATGCAACAATTTTTATCCGACACTCTCACTTACAGGGTAAGACTCTTGGTCTTTGTTATCGCTCTTGCTAGGTAAGATTCTCGATTCTTGTATTTTTATCTGATAAGGTAAAGTGACCCTTGTAAGCACTTACTGGGTAAGCATTCAGTAAACGGCCCATAACACTTGTCTAATTCGTCTATGGTGGTTGCAATCTTATTTTTAAGTATATAATATTCCCATATGACAAAACCTCGACACTCCTCACATCTGGTGAGGCTTGAAACCCTGAATTTGACATCTTGCCATGATTGTTACAGTCTTCCTACCCGTAACGAGGCCTTCTGGAAGGAACTCGATCATGTGAAGACTTTATGGAAGAACAAACAAGATATGCACGTTGAGCAAGCGGGGATTGCGGCTTTGTTTGGGCTCGAATGCTTTGCGTGGTTTTGTGCCGGTGAGATCGTTGGAAGGGGGTTCACGTTCACGGGTTACTATGTCTGACACACCAACCGTTTTGGTTCATAACGTTTGTTTCCAAAGAGAAAACCCGTAAGGCCCTTTTTTTAATGATCAGGATATCCTATAATTTCGGCATTCTTTTTTGGAAAATTTTGAAGCTGAGAATATCAGTTGTGCAAGTTACATCAATAATCTCCATATTTTGGGACTTCTCTTGATCACATACTTTTGTGTAATGACTTGTTAGCTTTGAAAAGCTTTGATTGTTTTTTGGCTTGTCCATTAGTTTCAAAAGGTTTGGGTATGTTGCGATTGGATGCGGTACGGTTCAGGTTGGAAAAAACTTGGTGTGACAACTAGACCGAAAGATTCAATAAGATAGAATTGAGAAACAGGCTATTTGGTTGGTTTTCTATTAAGTCATGGATAGACAACGTTGCCTGTGTGGATTAATCTATCTGTGTAATCTGGGAGTTTTTTTGTTTGGAATGGGGCAGGTTTGGAAAAATTAGACATTCTGCATAAAGTTTTTTTTTTCTAGAAGCTTATTAAATAAGGTGTCGTTTGTTTGTTAAGAGGCCCGAGGTTTAATTTCACATCTACAAAGTAAGAGGTGGATGACACATCTTAAAAATTGTAGAGGACGATAAAAGGTTTCAAGACATTTTCTTAAATATAAAACAAATAGTTGAAGTCTATAAACCTCTTAATTTTCAGACCTAAAAGAGATTTTAAGTGGTATTTAAAAAAACAACCCCTAAGTCACTTTCTGTATCATCGAGTCATTACTCAAGGAGGTTGCTATATGCACCTAATTTACTAAAATGGGGTTGCATCGGGAATTGAAGTAAATACATCGGGAATTGAAAAAGTAGTCTTTGATGTTGACATATGTGTTAATGACGCAATTCAATTTTTTGATGGATTTAGCAAGTCAATGGTGTATTTAACACCATCGTTACTGAGTAGTTATATATAATTGATTAAATAAACTTTGAGTTCTATTAATCTTCTTTCACTCTTTGTTGTCAACCTAACATATGTTTAATCAAGTGATTAGATTTGTATATCATAAATGTAACTTATTATAATAATAATAAGAGTTAATTACATTTTTGGTCCCTGTGGTTTGGTGATTTTAACACTCTGAGTCCATTTTGAAAATAATTATGGATTTGGCACCTGTGGTTTACACTTTATAACGCTTTGGGTCCAAGAGGTTTACACTTTATAACACTTCGGGTCCAAGAGTGTTAACTCTGTTAATTTTTTCTGTTAAATGAATTTAGCACAGGGGTATTTTGGTCTTTTTACTTATATTTTTATTTTCATTTAAAATCACCAAACCACAGGGACCAAGGATGTAATTTCTTCTTCTTCTTCTTCTTCTTTTTCTTCTTCTTCTTGTTCTTCTTCTTCTTCTTTTAATCCAGTATTCCCACCATCACCATCCTCCACTGCCACCCACCATCACCACCCTCCATCGCCGCTCACCTCCACCAGCCCTCCACCGCCGTCCACCACCGGAGAAACCACAAGCCCGTCACCGTCACCACCTTCGATGCCCGCCTCCACCCACTGCCACCACCACCTACTGCCCACTGCCACCGCCACCTGCCGCCCACCTCCACTGCCTCCCGCCGGCCACCTCCCAACACCCACTACCATCGCTATCCACCACCCACCATCCCCCGTCACCACCATAACCCACAGCCACCGCCGCCCGCTGCCCACCACCCAACACCACCAACAACCCACCACCACCACCACCAACAGCTCACCACCACCACCAACGACAAAAACCCACCACCAAACCCGTCTCCACCACCAGACTCGCCTCTACGAATGCAGTATATCCCTTATTTCATCATATTTCTTCCAGATTCAAAGCCACAAAACCCTAGCAGCAGCCACCGGCCACCCGCGTCGCCACCGGCCTCCACCCACGTCACCACCGCCCTCCGGCGTTTCCCCTCACCTCCGGCGTCTTCCCCTCCCACCCGGCGTGTTTCAGATCTAGACGAAATCTTGATTTTGATTTTACGCAAATTGAGGGAAAAGGGGGAAGAATAGCTCAAGGGTGGTTTCATCAATTTAGGGTTTAAGATATATTTTTTTGCTTGATACAGGTCATATAAAGCTTCCAAGTTGGTAGTGGTGGTGATGGGTGGTGGTAGCTGGTGGGTGTTGGTAGGGGTGATGGATGGATGGTGGTGGTGGTGGTGGTGGTGGTCAGTGGCGGATCCAGAAATTTTTCTTAGTGGGGTCACCTTTAAGGTAGATTAAATGTTCGTAAAGTTGCCGGTGTATTTTTAGCCTAAATATAACGATTCAAGGGATTTTTAGAGTTTTTTGGTTGATTTCAAGGGGTTTTTATCGATTTTGAAGGATTTTTTTTGGTTTCTCGATTTACTTTAAGAGTGTTTTTTCGGTATTTTAGTTGATTTCGATGCAAATCTCTTTAATTGATGGGGGCCCAATAAATTATTAGTGGGGGGATGTAAGAGATAAGCTTAAAATATGTATTTTTTTACCTTTCAAAAATTCTCTTTTTACCCCTTTAGTGGGGTCCCTTCCCCCCCTTAACATGCTACTACATCCGCCCCTGGTGGTGGTACCTGTTAAAGAAGATGAAAGAATCAAATCAAAAAAGAAAAATTAATACATAAATAGAGAAAGTATTAAAAGACTAAAATACCCCTGCAGTTAATTCATTTAACAGAAGTATTTAACGGAGTTAGATTTTTGGACCCAAAGCGTTATAAAGTGTAAACCACATGTGCCAAATCCATAATTATTTTCAAAATGGACTCAGAGTGTTAAAATCACCAAACCACAGGGACCGAAAATGTAATTAACTCTAATAATAATAAGTTTTAAATTAAAAAATGGTACTAATTTTCTGTAAGTGGGCCCACACGTCTTGTATTCTGAACCAATGGACCCACCACCACCACGAGTCAATTCCGGCTTGGTCAACTCAAAAACCACCAACCAAGAAACTACACTTTATTTGCAACTGAAATAACACCTCATTTTTTAATTTTTAGAAGTCATCGTTTCTTTATTATATAAAGTATTTTATTCAACATTTTTATCAAGTTGTAAGTTAATTATTTGAAATTTTGAAAACTTTGTATAAAAGACAGAAGTGATTATAGATAACACATCATAACAAAATACTGAAAAAAGCAAATCATCTTTTTAAATAACCTGTTATGATATTTTATATTGAATCTTGGAATCAGTAGTTTGGGATACGTATAAAAGAATACTGATATACAATGAGTGTGTAAAAAATATAACTATGAGCTTATTCGTTTGTAGCTAAATAAGCTTAATAGGATTTACTATTTATTCGATCAACTATATATAATTGTTGATAGCGACTTAATGATGGTAGTTTGGCTCACGTTTTGCGTTATCCAACCGCTTTCTTGCATCTTGCAATTTTCTTGCAATTGGTGGATTGGTTACATTGTGGTCCTTGTTCTTTATTAGATTTTGTTTTAATAGGATGCTATCTTTTTTTTAAAATAATATTTGCCTATTGTTATTGTACATTACATAACTAATACTTTTTGTATGCTTATATGTGTGTGATAAGTATGAATGAAAAGTGGAAATCACACATTTTCTTAGTTGCTTTAAACTACAATAGAAGATAGTTACATGAAAATATTGGTAATAATAAATAGAAAATAATTAGACGGACATCTTTAACGGATTATTTAAAATAGTATTTTAGGAAACATTAGATCTAATAGTTTCTCAAGACTTCTTCAAAATTGAGAAACATAAGAAAAAGTATAAGATTCTTTTAACTCACTTCAGATTGTGTTCTATTAACTCTAAGGTTGTATTTATAGTGTTTTAGGATTTTTTTTTTGTAGTTTTTTCCAATTATATTTTTATTAACTATTATACCTTAAAGATACATTTTTTGGTCATCTTACATATCCACAAACTAGTTTTTTGCCAAACGTAATTTTTATTTATAAACTAACTTATTAGTTTTTTTTAATGACAAGTTATTGCACACACACGTTTCAGCGGTATCAGCCCTCCTTACGGACAATCTCACTAATTCGCTGGCGTCGCTGCAACCAGGCCCAACTTATAGTTGAATCCGACCGACAGGTTTTAGGGACCCTATGGACCAACCCAAACCAGTCCCGATCCCAACCCTGAAGGTCAGATCCAGAGTCTGGATACCGCAGGAAAGTGTCATCCGTGAAAATCGAACCCTAGTAGTGTGACTTTCACCCTATCCCTCAAAGGATTTTATCTATCCAACTTAGCTAACCCCTTTTAATAAAGTAATTTATTAGTTACTTGCTAGTTTATCATCTAGTTTGCCAAGGCAACATAAAAAGCACAAAAGATATTGAAAAAAGTTTTTCTAATTTATATATACAAATAAATTATCCATACAAAGTTTAATTTTTTCTAATAATCCTATCCAAATCTAATTAAAATCCAAATTATCCATGTAAATTTTTTTATATAAATTAAAGGTATATTCTAGAAGTGCACTACCAAACACGTCGTCGCCAGCCATCAGGTTTTGAGGTTTAACGTTTTGACTTTTTTCTTCGTCAAAACTCTACGATTCTTCCAATCCATCAATTTCAAATTCTCAATCTTCAATTTCATAAATCCTTAATTTTTGCCTTCAATTCATTCTACACATTCAATCATAATACCTTCAATTCGTTACGATTTGCGTGAATAAAAACCCCTAATTTTGTTGACTATTATACTTGTTCATCATCAATCCAACAGTGAATTCGAATTCTACACAGAATCAGCTTTTTTTCTCGATTCTACAATGCTTAATAAGAGATTCAAGATCGCTAAATGGTAAGATAAGATCATAGTTAGTTTATGAAGATTTCTAATTAGTAATTGTTTGTGTGTGTGGATGTTGACTTTTGATTTGATTGATTGATTTATGCAGTAAGACGTCGTTGAAACTAGCGACATCGAGAATTAAGTTAATGAGGAATAAGAAAGGAATACAGATTACTCAAATGAAGAAGGAGCTAGCTCAGCTGTTGGAGTCTGGACAGGATCGGACGGCCAGAATTAGAGTATGAATTTTGATTTATTTGACTTGTGATTTTGTATTTTGATTTGCTAGATTCTGTTTACATAATGTTTCAGATTGATGATTTGTAGGATCTTGTACTTGTAGAGACAAATATTGAATCATGTTGTTGCTGATTGAAGAATTGAAATTTTTAGTTGGATCTTCTTTTGTAAGTTGTTGGATCAGATCATGGATGTAATGGTGAAGTTTAGGCTATATGTTTGGCAAACTAGCTGATAAGGTAGCTTATGACTGATAAGGTAGTTGATGACTGATAAGGTAACTAATGAATAAGTTGTGTTTGGCAAAAACTAGCTGATAAGGTAGCTTATGACTGGAAAATGACCAAAAAATGGCATGTTTAAAAATTGGTAGTGTAAAACTTAGCAGGGGTATATTTGGAATAAAAAAAATAGTAAGTCCCATAAGTCACCAAAACGCTAGTGAAAGTAGCTTTTCAAAAAGCTAGCTTATGGTCCATCCAAACATGTACCTGACTTATAAACTAGCTTATTTTTACCAAACAATGCCTTGGTTATATTTGCATCTCTATGCATAGTTGATGAGATTGTAGTGAAAGAAAGGAGGTTAAACTGCTTGCAGATCATAGACTTATAGTTAGTCTGCTGTTTATCTTCATTAGAGGGGATCTATGTGGTGTTGGTCTATTTTGTAGTTCTATTTTTGGGACTCTATTCGCATTTTAAAGCTAGTGGGACATGAACGTTTACAGATCTCAGATTCATGGGCTACATTGTTATTAAATCCATCGTTAGAGTATCCCAACTTCTATAGTACAATTAAAAAACTTCATTGTCACCTGTATACATAGAAGCGCATAATCTTGATATTTGGATAGTTCATTATACTCTACTCACCCCAAGGTTCGTTTCATAGATATAAACACAAAACCATGTGCACACACACGGATGACATTTACTTCATTATTGAACCACATATATGCAACTACGTGTAGAAACTTGCAGAGGTCCACTTCAGATGTGATTGTTGTTGATTGAGGACACAAACGAAGGCGACAAGGGATCCTATCACCTGATTGTGCAAATGAAATGATGAACAATATTGTTACAAATATTGCATTTAAAACACCCATTTATGTAATCTTTACAACAACAAAAAAGAATACATCATCTTATGTTTCACATATCAACGATAAAAGATCCATTTAGGAAATTAGGACCCATGTACTTGGTATTGAACTTGGAAATAATGGCCCTTAACTTTGTTATATACAAGTTATCACTCTGCCCACTCGTATTGTTACTTTTTCTGTAACATCTTTGTGACATTGTTTGGCGTTATGATGGAGTTCCATTTCCTTTTGTTCTTAATTTTTAAATATTGAATCAGGTTGAACATGTAATCAGGGAAGAGAAGATGGTGGCGGCATACGACTTGGTTGAGATATATTGTGAACTTATCGTAGCACGCCTGCCTATCATTGAATCACAAAAGTAAGCTAGCTTAGTTACTTGCAGAAGATGTTATTTTCACTTCATCAATCTAGTTATGTGTCTTCTCCAATATCCAACTTCACTTTATAACGAGAAATGTCATTGTTTTCTTTAAATAAATCTGGTCAAAACACATGATACATTGATACTAAAGGGCCATTTATCAAACGTTCTTGGCCATCGAAATGGCTAGTTGGTAAACGTCTGTCACCCGGGAAGCTCTTACTGGGTAAGAGTCACCACCTCGCTCAGTGTCGGATCCAGATTCTTTTTTCTAGTGGGGGCATCTTTATGTTTTTAGCCTAATTCCGTCGTTTCGAGGGATCTTTAAAGTTTTCTTGGTTGATTTCAAAGGATTTTAAGTTTTTTGGTTCGATTTCGAGACTTTTTTGGTTTTATTTGTTTGATTTCGAAATATTTTTTGGTTTCTTTTGTTGATTTCAAGGTACTTTTTGATTAATGGAGTCCCACACTTGGGGGAAACAATGGTAAAATGTTTTAAAATTTTGATTTTAACATAGAAAAAATTCCTTTTTTTTTTCTCTTTTCTAATGGGGCCTATCCCCACTTAAGAACAAAGTGAATCCACCCCTCACTTACTAGGTAAAACTCTTGATCTTCCCTCTTACCGAGTAAGATTCTCAGTCCTTGTTATGCTCACCCCAATAACGTAATTGACCCAGTAAGTGCTTACCCGGGTAAGCGTTTGATAAACGGCCCCTAAGTTTCTTATAAAGTGTAATAAACACTAGCATGAGTTTTTGTTGAATAATCTTTTGGTTAAATTTTTCGTAGGACATGCCCCATTGACCTGAAGGAAGCAATCACTAGCGTAATATTTGCAGCTCCTAGCTGTTCAGACATACCGGAGCTTCCAGATGTAAAAAAACAATTTACAGCCAAATATGGAAAAGAGTTCGTTTCTGCAGCTATCGAGTTGCGTCCAGATAGTGGTGTAAGCCGCATGGTATGTTGTCTGAAAGGTTCTAACAACACATCTGAATTAAAATTTCTTAATAAAACAACATAATATTTATCGTATTATTGTAATGTTTCTATTTTCAGTTGGTCGAGAAGTTATCTGCAGTTGCACCTGACATACAGACGAAAATGAAAGTGTTGAGTGCTGTAGCAAAAGAACACAACATCAATTGGGATCCAACTTCATTTGAAGAGAAAGAATCAAAGCCACCCGATGACTTGTTGGTGAGATGAAGTTTCTCTCTAATTATAGAAACCTTAAAAATATGAATCTTTTCTCTAGAGACTGATTATGGTAATTTGAGCAGAATGGACCGGCGAACTTTGAGAAGATAAGCACGATAAGTGTCGATCCTCCTAAGATCCAAACTTCAAACGTCCAAAATGTGCACAGCCATGAAGAAAATCCGACTGTACCTATTAACTACTATGAGCAGAATAGGAGATACACGCTAGATTCTCAGAAGTCATCTGCTTCTGCTACTCATGACGATATGAGGTCTTCAGGTATACAATTTATCATAAAGAATAAGTATCCATCAACTAAATTCTTGTATGGTCACTATGTAATTGTGCATATTTTCATGCACTTGCTACGGTTTCTATATTTTTTTTGCTTGCCCGTTAGTTTTTTTAGTTGCTTACCTCTAACTCGTATATAAAGTTGCAATACTCACTTGTTTTCAAGTTCTTTTTCGATTGTTATTTTTTTGCTTTTTCCCCACCCTGTGTAACAACTTGTCCCACATGGATAGAGAAGTAGATTTATGAGCTCCTTATAAGCTCAAAGTTGTGGGCTACCGATAACTTCCACCATGATTTTATGTTGCATTGAAAGTTACTGGGCCAACTTATTGCTTTGCATTTGGGGCGTTACACTATGAATAAGTCGAGAGTCTTCATAGAAACAACTGCTGACCCCACCTTTAGGTGGGATATACCCAGGGGCGAGGAGCGGGCTCTTGTACACCCACTCACTCAATTATTGCAAGAAAAAAATATAGACGTCTGAAAAGTGCACCCGCTTGATTTTGAGAGGTGTCCTTAAATACTTGGAACCACATATATGACAAAAATTAAATACCGGTGGGATGGTTAGATTAGCACTCTACTCTACATGCTAGAGGCCATGGGTCTGAATCTTATTTGAAGTAAAATTTCAACCTTCTTTTTGTTAATTTGTCTCCGGTTTTAATTTTATTATTTATTTCACGATTTATTTTCTTTATGATCTCAATGCCAATTCGCCTTAAAAAAGTCGTTGCTTTTTATCTCATTTTCAAACAACATATATTTATTTTAAAGATAAAGATCAATTACATTTGGTAAAAAATGTCTTTTATTCCCAAATCCGCCCTCTTCCATGGTCAAAATGCGTCGACGTTCTCCCAAGTCGCGGGTCCAGTTTAGAAATTCCTGTGTCCGCCACTGGATATATCGGGCTTGTTTTTATTCCGTTTGATTTTAATCTTTTGTGCATAGAAATTAAAATGCTGCTATTTCACTTTCTAATAAGGAACGACATCCGAAACAATGAACATGAGGCACTCGTTCAATGGCAACCGCAACGATTACTCATCGGGTCGGGAGAACTGGAATATGGAATTCAAAGACGCGACTTCTGCAGCACAGGCGGCAGCCGAGTCTGCTGAACGCGCTAGCATGGCCGCTAGAGCCGCTGCACACCTCTCAAGCCAAGGCAAGATCACTCGACAATATTCAACCGAATCACAAGGCTCGCATATCCGACACCAAAAGCCTCAAGTTTCTTCTACTTCAGAATTTTCTGATCAACATCACTTCAACGATTCATATAATCGCTCTTTCAATGATAGAAACCCTGAGTTACGGACTCAACAGACGAGTCCAAAAGCTACCAAAAAGTTCAGCAGACCCGCTTCCTTAAGATCGAGAAACGATTCAGTCGAGGGTAGTTCGGTAAATAACCTCCACCAGCCAGATGGGTATCATGGTGTTTCCTCTCCGAAAATGAGTAAAAGGAAAGAATCTGCAAATGTTGATTATTTCACGGAAAAAGTTATCGAAAAGCAACCGAGTGTTGGTTCATCTCATTCCAATTCTAGCGCCATCGATGACGATCTTGACTTGTTGACTTCTGACCAGAAAAACATTGGCAAAAAACCCGGTGTTAAAAAGACAAGCTCGTATAGAGATGACGAAACCGGCTCTGATGAGGATGACGGTCCTAGATTCGATACTGGATTGGAGTACAACGAAGTGGAGGTGAAGTCGAAATTCTCGTCGTCGGAAAATACCCACATTTGGAGCCCGAAAAGGAGCACAACCGTCTTAACAGATTCAGCAAAATCCGTGGAGCCTTCTGTTAATTTCGATCTTTCAGATGGTCCGGATTCGGAAAGTGAAACCGAAACGGCAAAGAAGTTCATTTCTCCTCGTAAACAAGATCATAAGAAACCGCCAATCGAGCTGTATGATTTGATCGAAAGTGGTTCTTCCGTTTCTACCCCTGACGATGACGATAAAATCTTGCGGTCTCAACGTTCTGCAAGAATTTCCGTAAAAAAAGACTCGAAGAAATCACAATTGGTTGAAGACAACACTGACTATCTAAACCGATCCGATGATTTCGACACTGGAAACGAGTTAAATTTCGGAACTTTAACCGGCGGCCTTCGAAACAAAGGCGGTTTTAAGCTCCCGCCCTACACAAAAACCACCGCCGCTCCTCCACCGCCGTCGTCCGACAAGTCGGTCAACGAAACCCCAACGAAAGCGAGACGAGATTCTTTCAATTCAAGAACAAACAGACCGGAAGACAAAAAACCGAGCGTTTCCGTATCAAGTTCTGAATCGGATTCAGACGACTACAACGACAAATTCCCGGTTCAATCTTCCAAAACCCGATCACGATTCGCACCCCCGGATTCGTTCTTCAACGACGATTCCGAAGATGAAGCTCCACCCGTTTCAAAACCGACATCCACCGGTAGAATTTTGGGTTCGGGTCTGTCTCGGAGGACAAAGGGTTACGTTGAGCCCGTGGGTAAAACAGTAATTTCCAGCTCGACTGAATCTTACGCCGAGAACTTGAAGAAAGACCCTGATCGAACACGTAAATCGTCTGAAAGAAGTAGAAATGAATCAGAACGCAAAGGAACTTTCGAAAAGATTTCAGAACCACCACCGAATCCTCCAAGAAAGACCACGGAACCGGGTAAAACCAAAGCGGCCACACCATCGAATCCGGGTTCCAAGACTTCAGTTCAAGTGAATGAGGTTAAGAAACCGAGCCATGTTCATCCAAAGCTTCCCGAATACGACTCCCTAGCGGCTCGTATGCAGGCTCTAAGAATGAATCATCAGTGAATAAATATCTACAGTTTCATGCATATATGACATGCACATAATTGGGTGAGTTTTATTCACATGTGAATGAACCCCTTTGTTGGTATAAGTATTCTATGGTATACATACAATCTCACACTCTCTGATTGCATATTTGATTAGTTTGTTTATTTTTGGAATAGGAAATGAGCATTTTTGCATGTATAGTAGGTTTCATTAAGAAAGATTGTGGACTTGTGGTAAACTCATTTAGTTTAAATGTAGAAAAATGTAGGTCCCCTAGCCCTACATTTGTGTGAGATTTACTCTTTTTTCTACTAAAGATTTGAAGTCATCACAGATGAACCCTAGATTGTGGTAAACTTCATTTTTGTATACATTTTTGCATATATAGTAGGTTTTCTAGATCCTATATTTGTGTGGAATTTACTGGATTTGTTTAGTTTGGTTTACAGGTTTAGGGGTGTTTGGACTTGCTTATCTAAGGTTCTTATTGACTTATTCCCTTGTGGAAAAAGTAATAAGCATTTTTTAGTGTTTGGATGGAAAACTAAAAATAACGCTTACACCTTTTTGGCAAAAGAGATAGGGAGTTTTCGAAAACAATAAACATATTCACATATCTATTTTATCTTTCTATGCTTATAAGCTAGCTGATAAGCTAGCTTATAAGCTAGTCCATCCAAACATGTACCAGGAAGCTAGCTTATCAGCTAGCTTATAAGCTAGCTTTTTGAAACGCTACTTTGAGTAGCTTATGAGAAGCTTATTGTAGCTTTTTCCAATTATACCCTTATTAATATTAATTATTAAATTCAAAGGTACCCTTTTTGGTCATTTTACATACTCATAAGCTAGTTTTTACCAAACATAATTTTTGAGTAGCTTTATAGAAGCTTATTGTAGCTTTTTCCAATTATACCCTTATTAATATTAATTATTAAATTCAAAGGTACCCTTTTTGGTCATTTTACATACTCATAAACTAGTTTTTGCCAAACATAATTTGTTCAACAGCTAGCTTATCAGCTACTAGCAAGCTTATCAATCAACAGCTAGCTTATCAGCTATCCGCTAGCTTATCAGCTACCAGCTAGCTTATAAGCTACGCTTGCCAAACATAGCCTATAACTCAATAACATGGAAGAATGTCTTTTTAACAAAGCTTGTCTAGCTCAGTGGTAGAGGTAACATCCTGGGAGGTCAGTGGATAGTATCCTTGATAACTGGGGTTCGAAACCCTGCGATAGCAAGTGTAGTACCCAGCTTTCGGGCCGGTTTGAGACCGACACGGATTAGTCGGGTGCCCGAATGGATCCCGGATACCATGGGAACGTGTGTGTGAGTTTATGTGCCGTTCAAAAAAGAAAAAATGGAAGAATGTTGAGCCCGTGGGTAAAAAGTAATTTCCAGCTCGAGTGAATCTTACGCTGAGAACTCGAAGAAAGACCCTGATCGAACACGTAAATCGTCTGAAAGAAGTAGACATGAATCAGAACGAAAAGGAACTTTCGAAAAGATTTCAGAACCACCACCGAATCCTCTGAGAAAGACCATGGAATCGGGTAAAACCGAAGCGGCCACACCATCGGATCCGGGTTCTCAGACTTCTGTTCGAGCGAATGAGGTTAAGAAACCGAGCCATGTTCACCCGAAGCTTCCGGAATACGACTCGCTAGCGGCTCGTATCCAGGCTCTAATAATGAATCATCAGTGAACAAGTATCTACAGTTTCACACATATATGCACATAATGGGGTGAGTTTTATTCACATGTGAATGAATCCATATGTTGGTATTAAGTATTCTATGATATACATACAACCTCACAATAGTCGCAATGGAACAAAAAACAGGTCTGTGTACATCTTTTCATCTCTAAATTATACCTTTTTTAGGCAACAGTGGATGTTGGGCCTACTTATTAACACCGACTAATCCCCTGGTGACCATAAATGACTCTCAAGTCATAACATGTGAATCTCAAGGGGCGTTTTGTTTGTCAAAATAAATTCGATGGAATTGGAATTCATCAAGGAATTTGACTTTGAAGGAACTGGAATTGGAATTCGATTGAATTTGACCATGCATTTTGGTCGTGTTTGGTTGGATGGAATTGTAAAAGTTAAGGTCAACAAAAACCAAACCGAACCGTAACCATAAAAAACGAGAAACTAAAACAGAAAAACCGAAACCGAAAATAAAAAACGGTTCGCTTTCAGTTTTGGTTACCATCTCGACCAGAAATATACGAACCGAGTTGAAAACTGAAATCGGTTCGATTTCGATTTCCAACTCAATCAGAAAAAACCAAACCAAGCAGAAAATCGAGATCGGTTGGATTTCGGTTTTGGTTTCCATCTTGACCGGGGAAAACCAAATCGAGCCGAAAATGATTCGGTTCTGGTTTTGGTTTTCATCTCGATCGGGAAAAATTGAACGAACCGAAAACCGAAAGCGGTTCAATTTCGGTTTTGGTTTCCATCTCGATCGGGAAAAACAATAAATAAAAACGGTTGGATTTCGGTTTTGGTTTCCATCTCGATTGGAAAAAAGTAAACCGAACACATTCGGTTTCCCCAAATATCGAACCACACCAAACCGCTTTAAGTTATATTATTGTTATTATATATTAATTTGATTATTTAGTTATATCTATATAATAATATAATTTGATTATTTAATAAATAAAAAAACGATAGCCGTGACCGAACTGAACCGTAAAAGGATTTGAAATAAGAGAGCGATACATGGAGATGAGAAAGTCATAGATGGAGAAAATGAGAATGGGGAGAAAACATTTCAATGAATCCCATGGGTTATTGTAAGGAATGATGAAATCCATAGTAGAAAGAATTTCTTGATTAACATTCTTTGAACCAAACTGAACTATGAAATTTGATCAATGAAATTGATCATTCCAATTTCATCGAATTCCATCATATTTCGCGAACCAAACGCCCCCTAGTGTTCGTATTCAGACCTAGGAAGACCAAATTTTTCTACTACATTCGTCTGACTCTTGATCAATGCACAACAACCCATGCGGTTTTCTAGACCTTACATTCGTGTGAGATTTACTGGGTTTGTCTGCTTTGAATTGGTTTACAGGCGGGGGCTGAGCCAGAAAAATTAACTAGGGTGATCCAGAAAAACATCATATTGATTGCAACGTTCAATACAAAAGTACACATGCAAACAAAAAACATGAATCTTTACAAGTTCAACAGTGTCCTCGACGATTTTTCATTTTCTAAAACATGTTGATGATAACTTCATTATCAATGTCAGCAAAGACATCTTTTTTTTTTTTCACAATACACAACTAAGTTATCGTCCATCCATTGATATCCTATTTTATTACATAAACCAATTTTGATATGTTTATTTGAGTATTTTGCAAGGGAGAAAGCCAACAATTTGGTAGTGGGTTAGCCTATTTTTTTAACTATTAAAGTGGGTCTCCAATACTTTAGTGGAATATTGATATTTTGGCTTATGTAAAAGAAAATCAAGGTTAGCATAGGCTAACCATGGGCAGTAGCTCGCTCTGCCTTACAGGTTTAGTTTACACACGTGAAATGAAACAGTCTCTATATCTTTAGATAGAAGAAAAATCTGTATACACTTTACTAGCTATGTTTCCGTTTGGTTTAGTTTAAGATGAACGAACTTACGAAGAGGTGGATCCTAATATTTATTTGTTTGTGTTTGGTGTGAATTATGTTTATTAAAATGTTAAGGTTAAGTAGTATTTGATTATGAGAAACATGATCTTCGAATTAAAATGATAAATTGGAGAGTTTTATTAAACAACTTATATTAATGGAAATTCTTTTGAAAATTTACAGAAATTTCATTATATGGACGTTAATTGTTAAAGGATAAAATATAATTTAATTCTTAAACTTTTTGTTTAAAAATTGTTAAACCCCTAAAATTTTTAAATTGATGTTTTAAGGGTTTTGTTTACGAAAGCATATCGAACATGTCATCAAAAGTTATTGTATGTACTGAACTTCAATTTTTACCTTTTAGCGCATCAAACCTTTGAACAAATTCCATTTTATTGAATATATGTAATATTTTAATAATATAAGTAATGATATTATCTCTATTTTAGAGAATTTGTTGGAGTTGAATACATTTTTATAGACATTTTAGACTTTATATTTCATTTTGAAACTCTGACTCATTCGTTATTTTGGGTTACAAATAAGAGTAGTAAGTTTACTATTGATTAGGTTGATTGGTTACAAAGTCCCCTTCTAACTATACCTTTACATATAATTTATTTCTTCTAGCTTTTTTCTAGTTTCTTTTTTTATAAAATATTTGTAGTAAAAAAAAGTTTCCTTTCAAATATTTGAGTTGTTAATAAAATTTTGAGAAAATAATTATTATAACCATTTTAAAAATAGCAATTAATCTCCTAGCCAAAATCTTTTTCAATTTCTTAAAATAACCACAAAACTCGCCCCAAGCATAACCACCCCGAGCGAGTTTAATGTTTTCCGGCCAAAAATAAGACCTCCGGCCATTTTTTGTGAAACGCGGCCAAGAAAAACCCTCCCAAGACCGGGTTGAGAATGGTTACACATATATTATTATAACATATATAACACACATAAAATTGTATAACTTGATGTTTTCTTTGGTTTTTACCATATCCCACCTTGGGACGTGTTTGAGAATCTTTACACATATATTATTATAATATATAACACACATAAAATTATAACTTGATAGATGGTTTTCTTTGGTTTTCTAAAATTGTATAGCTTGATGGATGGTTTTCTTTGGTCTTTACCTCCTTAACCCACCTTGGGGCGTGTTTCACAAACCACAAAGGGACCAAATACACCATTTTTAAATGTAAGAAATAATAATCCGCCCAGGGCAGGTTTCATGGTTTGTAGCCAAATTCAAAATCCGCATGGATCGGGTAGGTTGTGGGCGGCTTTGATGGTCATTTCGTGAAACTTGTAGAGATTTGGGTTAGGAGATGAATCCTTTAGAGCATCTTCAACAGCTATGCTATATTTTTTCTATTATAGTATAAAGTATAAAAAATCAAAATCTCTACAAAAATCTACATACATCTCCAACAACTATTCTATTTGGTGGGTTTTAGGAGTTAATGCTGAAAGAATAAAGTTAATGTTGCTAGAAGACTTACTTTGCTGAGCTGAATAAAGAAGTAGTATTGTTACTATTGTTAGCTGTAAAGATATTGTTGTTGCAGAAGACCTAGAAGTAGTAATGATTACTACTGCTAGAAGATATTACAACTGCTATTACTATTGCCAGTTAGTTACTACTGCTGGTTAGTACTTATAGTGTAATTAATATTTCTTATGTTTTACTACTGCTTCTAGGATTGCGATAAGGAAATGATTCAATTGGAGCAATAAGACAAAGATTCCGAAGATCTTGGAGATTAGTTGAAGATTTACTTTCCTTATTCCTTATCTTGTAATCTATATAAATAGATGGTAGATGTTTTTGTTTAGATTACGAGTTTTTGTTTGAGTGATAGAAAAGTTTTAGCCTCGAGAATTCTTGTTCCCTGCAATAGAAAAGTATTGCACGTTTTGTGAGTCTGTTAATCTAATTGGGGCTTTGATTTGTAATCGTTCAACTTAAATTCAATATACTTGTGATTTACAGTTCATTGTGATTTCTGTTTAATAGTTAGAGTGTTATTCTGCAAACTTCTTTAACTATAATCCGAGTTGTTTTAATTTCTTGTTTCGAAATCGATCCTGACAAGTACCAATCCTAACATTAATTATAATAATATAATATTCAATATATCTATTAAAATATTGTTTCTCTCTCCTATACATCATATTTTAAAGCATTTCATTGATGGAATATGTTGTTTCTCTCTCTTCGATTAAGTTTAGAGGCTTCTCTAAATTTAAAGATTTTTAAGGCATCTCCAACATCATTGTTAAAATAGAAAAAATAGTGTTTTTCTTCTCTAAAATGCTCCAACAGCATTGCTAAAGTGATTGCTAAAATAGAAAAAGTTTGAGCTTTCTCTAAATATAGAGATTTCTCTAAAATCTCTATATGAAAAGAGAGAAATGTTATGGGTAAGGATCATTGTACCCCCCCCCCCCTCTAGCCTATGAAATGACATGTTTTAAAACTTTTAGATAATTTTTGTCATAAATGAGTTAATTGTATTGGTTAAAATCTACGGTTTCCAAACTTCAAGGTACCTTTTGATTTTTATTATAGGTATAGGGAGGTGTCATCAACAACACCCAAATGTTATTTTAATCTATTCCACCAATGGTATAATTAGTTATTTAAAAGTTTTTAAAAAGTTTATTGGGATAATAAATATAATTTATATTTTAATAATATAAGTGGTGATAGGTTCTCTAAAATAAAGAAACTGTTGGAAATGAAAAAAAATTTTTTTTAGAGATTTTGATCTTTTTTCTATGTTGTAAAAAAATTATAACAATGCTATTAGAGATGTTCTTATAACCTGATAGATCTGAATATCAATCCACCATGATTAAGAAGCTTCAATTTCAATCACAAATCTCACTTTTATTAATATGAAGAATATGAACAAGATACAAACTCTCAACTTTCTCTCTCCTCTATCAAACTCTAGATCTGACAATTACGTATCTCTAACTTCTCACATCCACTCTCACATTCACAATTAAATCTAACTAACACAAAAGCTTTTATACCCCTAGGGTATTTACACTTAGCTCCCCTCAACTTTACAACAAATACAAATATAAACCCAAACTTGAATACAACTATACTTTTAACCCTAACAATCTCCCCTTTGTATTCAAGTTGGAAATAACCAACTAATACAAAACTTGTAAACATATACAATCTTCAGAAACTTCACTTTATCTGAACCAGCAAAGAACAAAACTTGTCTGCACCAGAAATCTTTACGAAATACAAGTAACCAACTTCAAAACTTCTCAAATGAACTTTACTTGAGATCCTCTTGACTTTAACGATCATCAACATTCTTCAGAAAAATTTCTCAGCCTTTTCAAAGTAAACAATCTCCCCGTTTCCGCAAAATTGAATTATCTCCTTTGAAGTATACACCTTTCAATAAGCTCATCTTGAATCAGAATTCACCAACTGATAACCACCTCAGTATCAATCTCCAGATATTTTCATCCAATCAATCTTCAGAAAAATAAAACAACTCTTTTTCTCCATAAACTTCAAACTCTTTTCTCATCATCCAGAAACAACATCTTTGAAATCTTCAGTCTTCACTTGACTTTTCTCCGATGTCTTCAAACAATCACAACTTTATCAACATGATTATCTTGTTAAAACTTTTCATCTTGATCTTCCACTTAAGCACAAAATCTCTTCAGAACTCAACTTGAACTTTGAACAAATATCTTCAAGTACGTTGAAGAACCATCTTTCTTCGCTCTTTGAATCATCAAAACATTCACTAAATTTGAACATTTTTCAAGCACTTCACCATGTACAAACATCACAAGAATTTCTCTTTCTTTCTTTATCATATCAAGACTTTATCATTTCTCTTTCTTTCTCCCCATTTCGCATTCTTTCTCCCCCTATTTGATGAAAAAATGATTTTATCATCAAATCACACTATAGAAATGATAAATCTTCACACCACATATCAACCAAATAGTTAGAAAACCAGTCTGATCAGTCACCATCCTTTTCCTCCCGAACCACCATCCAAAAATGTAAACCATCCGTCAATTCCAAAAGTTATCCGAATCTTTTCAAATTCAGACATAGAGTGGTAACCCTGAATCAACACATGAAACAGTTAAAATGCCTGTAAGTAGCACAAAGCCACTTAGTACAACGAATGTACTGTATAAAGGGCTTTATTGACGTTCACCCCCCAGGACTTCCATTCAATCATTGAAATACCGGTGTATTTCTATGAATGTTCCGACAAAGAAACAAATTCCTTGTGTGCACAGTGTTGAAAGAATCAGCATAAAATGCTTTAAAAGGCTCAAAATAGTGAAAAACATATTCACTGACTCGATGTGCAAGAAATGAAGTTCGAAGGCAGGGCGGCTTCCTTCTTTTTCAATATCGACTTTCCGAATGAAAATCTGATAGATTATATGCTGCGTCCCCGTGCAAAAATGAAACATTTTCTTGTTGAGAAGAAAATGAGTAGCTGGTGGGGTTTAAACGAGAGTCGGCATTGGGCTTTGCCTTGATTCAATATCAGTCACCAAAGAACGTGAACCGATAGATTATGTGGTTGCCCGGCTTAGAAATGGTTGGTGCAGAGTTTTAATTTTCTTTTAACTCTGTTCTCACACCCTCCAATTCTTTTAATCTTCCTCACTTCTAACCAATCTCTCTTATTCCATTTTTCCGCTCTAACACTATGAGAATAACTCAACCGGATGAGTTATCTCCCCCACTCTTTGATTGAGACCCTTCACCCCTCATTTCTCTCAGGGATAACTTCTTGGGTAGGGCTACCGGCACTGGCAGTCCATAGAAGTTTAATAACCTCACTCCCCGTGAAATATGTTTCCTAAACATGCAAAATCGATGATTCATCGGTTGAATCATATAGCCTTTGATAAAGTTTGCTCAAAAAAAAATGTATAGAAACAATACATGAGCAAAAAGATATCACCAAACAATTATATACATTGAATGCACATGAAAAACAAAGAATTGTTTGATAAAACTGTTCCATCAGATGGTATGATCAAAGGTAATGGTTCAGAAAGATAGGAAAATATCTATATGAACGATATATAGACATATCTTTATGAAACAAGATGTATCGGACTGAGCAACCGAACGCTTAGACGCAAATTGGAATAACAAACGAGTGTCTTACCATCGAATAATTGGATCGTTTTAGAGACATGGTAATAACTAAACAAGAAAAACATAAACCGGTGTGTATGAATACTTAAACAATATAAGAAAAGATAATACACAAGTATCAATCTTTGGAAACACACGGTTTAGAAAATATGCGTCAATTCCTCAATATGAAAACATTTAAAATTCACCTCTAGATTCATGAAAAACTTTTGAGAATAGAGAAGTGATTTGAACAATTATGAAAAATGGTTTTCATACTCGAAAGTTGTTCAGCTTTCAAATATGTGTTTATACCAAACTATATATATACATATAAGCTCCCCCTCGAAATGTGAATTACCTACAAAACAGATAATAGACTTTGGTATTCATTGAAGAACATGAATCCTCTGTAGTTAGTAGCTCCCCCTCAAAAATATCTTTGTACCAAAACTTGAATGACCTCTTTTTGATATATTTATTTATTGATTCCCCCTCAAACAAAGAAACACACTTTATTAAACTGAAAAAGGAAAAACAAATGTAGAAATAAAATATACAAAGAAATAAATTTTGAAAACACTATTTCAAGTTTTCAGAGTTCGCATACCAAGCTTGGTGATAAGAAAGTTAAACCTCTTTTCATCCAAAGCTTTAGTAAACAAATCTGCCAACTGAAATTCAGTATTTACAAAATAAAGTTCTATCGTACCTTTCTCTACATGATCTTTAATAAAATGATACCTGATATCGATGTGTTTGGTCTTCGTGTGTTGAACTGGATTACAAGAGATAGCAATTGCGCTCTTTGAATCACAGTAAATCGGGATCTTATCAAACTTGAAACCATAATCTCGTAACTGGGTACGCATCCAAATAATTTGAGAACAACAGCTTGCAGCAGCTACATATTCAGCTTCGGCCGTTGAAAGTGAAACACAATTCTGCTTCTTAGATGCCCAGCTAACAAGCTTATCTCCCAAAAACTGTATGTGGCCTGTCGTGCTCTTTCTATCTAACTTGCATCCTCCGTGATCCGCATCAGTATAACCTGTCAACTCATATCCTGAACCTTTAGGATACCATAGACCAAGATTAACAGTACCTTTCAGATATCGAAAAATGCGTTTGACTGCTTTAAGATGAGAGACTTTAGGCTTTGACTGATAACGAGCACAAAGACATGTCGAAAACATTATATCAGGTCGACTTGCAGTTAAGTACATTAAAGAACCAATCATTCCTCGATAAGTTGTCACATCGACAGCTGTTCCATCAGGATCAGAATCTAGTGCACAACTTGGTGACATCGGTGTTTTCATAATCTTAGCATTTTCCAAATTATATTTCTTTAAAATATCTTTTATGTACTTTGCTTGATTAATGAAAATGCCAGCCGATAATTGTTTAACTTGCAAACCAAGAAAGAAATTTAATTCTCCCATCATCGACATCTCATACCGAGTCATCATGAGTTTAGAAAAAGTGTCACAAAAATTAGGACAAGTAGACCCAAAAATAATGTCATCTACATAAATTTGTACCAACATAATATGCTCGCCTTCACGTTTAATGAACAAAGTGTTGTCGATTTTACCTTTGGAATAGCCAGACTCAACAAGAAATTGAGATAAAGAATCATACCATGCCCGCGGTGCTTGTTTCAAACCATATAAGGCCTTATCGAGAATATAGACATGATCAGGATGATCTTGATCAACAAACCCTTCTGGTTGTGAAACATATACCTCCTCTTTCAAAACGCCATTTAGAAATGTTGTCTTCACGTCCATTTGATAGACAGTGAAGTCTTTGTGTGCCGCATAGGCTAGAAACATCCTTATAGCCTCAATACGAGCAACCGGAGCAAATGTCTCATTGTAGTCTATTCCTTCTTGTTGTCTGTATCCTTTGGCAACCAACCGTGCCTTGTTTCGAACAACAATGTTATCCTCATCTTTCTTGTTCTTAAAAATCCATTTTGTATCAATGATGGATTTTCCTTCAGGTCGAGGTACGAGTCTCCAGACTTTTA
This sequence comes from Centaurea solstitialis, assembly GCA_030169165.1. NCBI lineage: Eukaryota > Viridiplantae > Streptophyta > Magnoliopsida > Asterales > Asteraceae > Centaurea > Centaurea solstitialis. Next base: position 20,165,072 of record CM058043.1, on the reverse strand, counting down.
ATCGTACAAACTGATTGATCTCTTCTTGCATAGCCATAAACCAATCTGGATCTGCAAGAGCATCAGCAACTTTCAATGGTTCAACATTGCTCAGAAATGCAGCAAACAAACATTCATTCGCAGTCGCCGATCGTGTTTGCACTGGAGCATTCGGATCACCAATTATTTGATGAAGTGGATGATCTCATGTCCACTTAGTTGTATGAGGGAGAGGCCTGTACAATTGAAGATCATAACTAGAATCAGTATATGAACTTATAGGAACTTCTTGCAAAGATTCAAATGAAGGAACAATTTGTAAATCTTCAGAATAATCATCAAATGTGGATTCCATTCGAATTGGAATCGGATTTGAAACATCTTCACTTGAACCAATATCTGCCTCTTGAATATGGGAACTATCAACAATCGGGATAATCTCTTGATTCTCGGGAATCGGAATAATTGAATTCTGAACTTGAGGACTCTCTACACTTGACGTATCTTCCGAGATAGTCGAAGTCGACGGACCAGAAATTGAAACTGGTTCCTGAACGTTCAGTGTTGTTTCCCTGTGAATATCAGACGAATTGTTATTAGTTGTTGAATCGGACGATGATGAACCAAAATATTCATTATAAAAATTTTCAAACAATAAATCCAAGTCAGAAAGATTGTTTGTAGACGTTGAAGCTCCATCCTTTTGCTTTGTTGGAGTAACATGATCTGGATTAACCAAGTTAACCGCTAAAACACCAGTTAAACCGGGTTCTGAACTGTGATGTTCAGAAGCCATTTCAGCATATGGATCAAACTTAACATTCGAACTTTCCATCACCATCTTTGTTCGTTTGTTATACACACGATATGCAATTGAGTTCTTTGAATAACCAATGAAGATAGCTTCATCTGATTTCGCCTGAAGCTTGTGTCTATCCTCTCTATCATTCAGCACGAAACATCTGCATCCAAAAACTCTAAAATGCCCTATGTTAGGTACTTGATTATTAATAAGCTCATATGGTGTTTTACCAAACCTGTTATTCACAATTGAACGATTCTGTGTATAACACGCCGTATCAACCGCTTCAGCCCACAAAAACATTGGTAACTTGGAATATGCAAGCATCGTTCTAGCTGCTTCTACCAAAGTTCTGTTTCGACGTTCAACAACACCATTTTGTTGTGGTGTACGAACTGCGGCGAAAGTATGTTTGATACCAACCGACTCTAAGTAACCACCAAGTACTTTGTTCTTAAATTCAGTTCCATGATCAGAACGAATTTTCTGAACCTGTGACTGTAAGTTCACTTGAACCTCTTTCAGAACAGAAATGATAATCTCTGGTGCTTCATCCTTAGAGCGTAAGAACTTTACCCATGTATATCTTGAGTAATCATCAACCATAACGAGAACATACTTCTTGCCATTAATACTCTGAACGCGCATCGGGCCTCACAAATCCATGTGTATCAATTGTAACGGCTTTTTCGTGCCATGCTCAAGCTTTGACTTGTGCGAAACTCGTTTCATCTTCCCTAACTGACAAGCGGAACAAAGATGATCTTGTTGAAATCTCAGATCAGGAATACCAATAGCTAAGTTGCCAATCACCAACTTATTCAAACCTTTGAAATTCAGATGTGACAGTCTCCTATGCCACAAAATACTTTGTTGATTAGAAGCCTTTGATAACAAACAAAGAGTATTCTTAGCTTTAACATCTCTCAAATCAATCTTATACAGATTACGCCTTCTAGTTCCAACAAGTAACTCCTTTCCAGCCTCAGTCTTAACAACACATCGCCTTTTCTTGAAACCAACTTCGAGATCTTTATCACAAAACTGACCAATGCTAAACAAATTATGTCCTAAACCCTCAACCAACGATACTTTCTTAATCGTGACTTTGTCTTGAATCACATCTCCATATCCAACAATCGGAGCATACTGTTCATTACCAAACTGAACTGAACCACAAAACTTTGGTTTGAAATTATGCAAAATCTCCTTACGTCCCGTCATGTGTTTCGAACAACCAGAATCAAGATACCACACATGACGATTCTGCAAAACCAACTAGTTCACTTTAGGTACCCAACGCAATTTGGGTCCTAAGGGGTTAGAAGATTTATGTGCAATTGAGATCCAAGGTCTTTTCTTATAGAGATAAGGATTATAATCATGAAAAGCACTATTGTTTACAAAATCATGCAAGCCACAATTTGAACAACAAAATTTATCACGACGCAGATCAACAAATTGCTTTATTGAAAAATTTCGTGGAAAAGATACACGATTATTGTATGAAAAAGCAACATTGTTTCGTACATCATGACTAACTTTGGTATTACTACTACTAGATGTAGGGCTACATGAATTTGTGAACTCCTTCCTCCTCCAAACTTGTTTTACTTGTCTTCTTTGAAAATTATCTAAAAAATCAGACGCACTTGAATTAGTAAAAGAGGAATAATAACCATTCTTTTGTTGAACATTCACTTTCTGTCTTGAATGTTGTGGATACTGAACGAATTTATCTTTTGATTTATTAGTATCCTCAGAAAAATTCCTTTGTGTGGGCTTTGAACTAGATGAAGAAGATTGACCTTCATGCAATTTTGGTTTATCATTCGAAACATGCTTTGCTTTTTCTTTTCCAGATTGAGAAAGACTAGACGAATCAAACTTTTGATTATCATTCACCATAGAAGTCATTGCTTTTGTTGAGAATTCAGCTAACTGACGTTGAAGTCTTTTTATCTCACATGTAAAGAACTCTTTCTGTTTTTCAACATCTGTTTCCACAACTGGTTCTTTCTTATGTGCAACAAACATTTGTTCTAAAGCTTTCTTTTCACTTTTCAAGACTTGCTCTTTCCTTTTGAATTGATTCCTTTCATCAGATATCTGATTTTGCAAGGCAACAATCTGGTTTCGAAGTTCTAAAGATTTCTCTTCAGAAGATTTACTCACAGATTGAAATTGTTGTCTCTCGAAATCCATCTTAATTGCTAAATCAGAAATCTTGGAGGAAAGATCAAGTATGTTTTCTTCAAAAACTTTTCTTTCTTTCTCAAAATTATTTCTTTCAAGAATAAGAAGTTGCTCAAAATCTGAAATTTGATTTGAAAGTTGAGCATTTCTTAACTCAAGTGACTTTACTTTAGAAACAGCTTCAGACTCAACAAACTTTTTAGCTGAACACACGCAACATATAGAGTTCACAATGGTAGAGAGTTGAAGTGCATTCTCAGATTTTACACTATCTTCTGAAGTAGGTGAAGCACAAACAAATGAAGTGTCAGAAGTATTTGAACTCTTATGTACAAAGGAACTTGAATTTGAAAATTTCTGCAATTCTCCTTTTAATTTGAAAACTTGTTTTTGAAGATCAGAAATTTTACAAAGCATTTGATCTTTTTCAGAAAAATTCATTCTTCTTTCATCCTCAAGATCTTTAAGAGTCTTATAATATCGAAATTCGTAAAATTTACTGTTATCAACCGGAGAATCATCAGATTTAAACTGTTTAAATTCCTCTTCTGAATAACTTCTGATATAATCATCAGATAATGAAATTTCCCTTGTACTATAACTGTCATTCAGACGTGCATAGTTGAAAGGAATTTGAACATTATCTTTGTGCTTTCTACGTTTATCATGTTCAGCTTCAACTTCCTCAGATGATCTTGTAAAACGCATTCTATACTTCTTGTCCAGATTAAAATAGATAGTATCATACAGTGTAGGAACAAATCTGATTGCACGTTTCAAGTAATGAGGATTTTCAAATCCCAAACCTTCTCTAACATTATAAGCTTTGAACTCTTTTGGTTTATTTAGAAAAATTGTTTGATCAGTCTGTCCTCTTTTTAAAAGCATGGTTTCAACCTTTTTAATATGCCCAAGTAAAACTTCTTTTTCTTCAGAAAGTGCAGAAAATTTTGTTTGAATGTCATTATACTCCTTTTCCTTAATAGAAAGTTTATCTGAAATTTCAGACAATTTAGTTTTTTGCTTATTATCAGAAATGACAGATTGTTCCAAGAACTTTTCATTTTCTTTCATCAAATATTGCACAAGATGTTCATTTTGAGCATTCTTGTCGGAAAGCTCAACTATTAAAGCATCATTCTGTTTAGAACGAGCTTCCCATTTATCTGTGAGCAATATTTGATCCTTAATTTCTTCTTAAGATTTGCCATGTTTTCGTTTAAAGACTTGATGTAAGACTCAAACTCGACATAAGGATTAAGACGTACCTCAGATTCATCCTCAGAAGAATGTTCGTCTGGATTTGCCATCAAGCAAAGTTGATTTTTAGCTGAAGAATCATCATCCTCTGAATCTGAGCCTATCACCACATCCTCAGTCTCATCATCACCCTCAGAACCATCAGAACCATCAGACACATTAATCACCTCTATCGCTTCATCATCGGAACTAACTGAATCATCCATTATGCCCACTGAATCATCAGAAGAATCAACAAACCAATCATCAAGAGAATCAGCAAGAGAATCATCCGAGTCATGAGGATTACAACGCCTCAAAGAAAAATCAGTCTTTCGTCCACTCTTAGGAACCATCTTTGACATAAAAGCTTTAACCATCATGCAAACGGCATCATCAGATTCATCGTCAGTGGCGTTTAACCAATGATCTTCTTCAGCAAGTAGAGCTTTTCCAGATTCCTTCTTCTTTGCCAAAGAAGCTTTATGACTGTAGTACGAATAATCTTTGACTCCAGCATTCGGACACTCTCTCGCAAAATGACTTGGCTTTCCACATTTAAAGCACTTTAGAACCTCATCAGACTTTTTCTCATCTTGCTCTTCGATTCGCTTCTCTCCAAACTTTTTCTTCTCCTCATACTTGCCTTTTTCATAATATCTTGCGGAATCAGTCTTCTTATCACTCCTCTTGTCTTCATGTCTACCTCTGTACTCAGACTTCCTAGAGGTAGATGAATATCGTTGCTTATTGGAAGACGGTTGCTTATAGAATCTTCTTTGAAAAGCTTTCGTCATCATTGCCATCGCTTGTTTAAATTCAGCAACATCAACATCCGAATCACTGCTTGCTTCCGGAGTGTCAGAAGAATCACTTCTTACTCTTGATCTGTGAACTACTTGTTTCCCTCTTTTATCAGCCATCAAAGCTAAAGTATCTGCCTTTTCTTTCTCAGATTTCACCTTTGCATCCAAAGCATCTTGAACATCATCTTGACTCTGTTTCAAGATCTCATACACGACATGAATATCAATATCAGCTAAAGACTTGTTCTGAAAGACAGAGTTGGAATAAAGTTTCCAAACAGGCTGAAGATTAGTGAGAAACTTGACGTTGTTCTCAATCTTCGTCTTAGTGATGCCATTCTTCCGTAACTCATTCAGCAAATTGCAGAACCTTTCATAGGTTTCATCTAACTTCTCATCGTCTCTTGCCTTGAATTGCTCGTATCGTTTGATAATGTTCGTTACTTTCATCTGAGTACCAACACTTGTACCAAGCATCTGCTTCTCAATCTGATCCCACATTTCCTTGCCAGTGGAATTGTGACTGTCAATGGTAAAATAGATGTCATTCGGAAGACCCAATAACATGAACGATTTAGCCAATTTATCAGCTTTATGTCTATTTTTCTCTTCCGCAGTCATATCCTCAAACTTTTTGATCACAGTATGAGCAGCAACTGGAGGATCAGAATCAGGTTGTGCCGGTTTTTCTTCAGTAAACACTTTGGGACCTTCTTTCAACGATAAACGGATGTAGTCTCCCAAATCTTGTCTATCGATGAAATCCAAAAATCGATCTCGCCACATGTTGTAATCGAAAAAAATAAAAATAAAATAACTATTTTATTTTATCTTATTTTGACATATAAGATAACATAGCTGTTGGAGCAAAAAAAATGACCAAAATTCTTTATTTTTCTATTTTAACATAGCTATTAGAGATGCTCTTATTTTTCAAATAGTTATATAAGTTATTTTCTCTAATATTTTACATACAGTGGAAAACATAACAATAATAATCTAAAATTTTACATACAATGGAAAATATAACAATAATAATCTAACTCTAAAGATAGAATTTTACAATGTTTATACCTAACTCTATATCAATATATCTTTTAGTTCTTTTTTTTTTACCATAAATTCCGAATCTTTTAACAAAAATAAATTGATTTTATATTCTTAATTCAAAATAAAACTTTATCAATAATAAATATGGGATTCATCTCTATAGGAATTAACAATGCAATATAATGTAAACCGTAGAAACCAAATCCATAATTATTTTAAAACAGGAACTAGTAGTGCAATTAAGTATAAACCAAAGGGACCAAATATGTAATTTACTCTATTTTTATCAAATGAAGAAATGAAAGTTCAAAATCTATAAAACAAATTACATTTAACTCTAAAAAAAATTAGAAATTAAAATATTATATGAGTTAAAATATTTATAAATTTGTCGTTACGACACAATTTTTTGAAAAATATATCTAAAATACTAATAATAGTTATTCTCAAGCTTGAGCATGAATAAAAATACTTTAAAATCAATCTTTTTCTATTTTAAGAGAATAATATAAAGAATATATTGAACACATAAAATACATATTTCTTATTTTAAATTGTTTTAGAGATGTTGTAATGTATTGGAATAACCAACTTTAAAGTGGATAGATTATTCCCACTTTATTTGACAAATTTGCCATTTTTTTTACCTAACATCATTAATAGTAGTGGGTGTATGCAGGTTGGGTTAAATAGTTTATGATATTTTTATAACTTAACTGTATTATGGTGGTTTGAGCAATTTAAGTATATGTTTGAATGGACCATAAGCTGACTTATAAGTTAGCTTATAAGCTAGTTTTTTGAAAAGCTACTTTGAGTAGTGTTTTGGTGATTTATTGTAATTATGACACTTATTATCTTTTTTATTCTAAATATACCCTTCTACTTTCTACATTACTAGTTTTAAAGTATGTCTTTTTTTGTCCTTTTACAGTTATAAGCTACCTTATCAGCTAGTTTTTGTCAAACGTAACTTATTCATCAGCTACCTTATCAGTCATCAACTACCTTATCAGTCATAAGTTACCTTATCAGTCATAAGTTACCTTATCAGTCATAAGCTATCTTATCAGCTAGTTTGCCAAACATAGCCTAAATTTAACCCGATTCTTTCAAAAGTATAACCCAATCCTTGTACGTTGAATGGTTTAGGTTGGGTGCTGGTTAGTAAAATACAGAAAGTCACGAATGAAATATGATAAATAATACTAAACTATAAGTTTTTAACGAAAGGATTATAATTGTGTAACTTGTTCAAATTATTATCTTTATGTTACAATAGTTGTAAGTGGTTTTTTTTAAGAAATGAAAAAATAAAAATCATTAAGTTTTTATCGAATTTTAAAAATATAGTACAAGAGAGATGGGATATACAACTTAGAAAGTGACCTTATTTATTATAATCATTATTTTATATTTGGAATAAAATATTGTTTTTTTTTATAAAGTTCACTTCCGTCTTTGTCCAACTACATCCTTTGTTATTTTATCCATAGCTAAAACATTCTCCCTTGGAATTAATACTCAATGGTCCATAGTTGCTCACCTTCGAATTCAAACTTGGGTTGGTTTTTACATCTTCCATAAACCCCTAAGGCCATCCGCTGTGGCCACTACCCGAAGGAATCGGGTAGGATGAAGCCGACGGGTAGCTACAAGAACACCGCCGTGGGTGCCAGCGGGTAGGTGAGTTTCGGGTGCCGAAGGCTTCCACCCCCACACCCCACTTTTCTCTCTTATTTGTCTCTATCTCTCTCTTCTTTTATTATTATTTTTATTTAACTTTTAATTAAATGATTTTGGGTTGATAATGGATGAATTGGGTAGTTTTAGGTAAAATAGTGGAAAGCTGATGTGACATTGATATGGCAGTTGAAATTATTGGATAGTAGTGGGTCAACAGCGAATGGCCTAATCAGTAGGCTGCCCGATGATTCGGGTTGAAATAAAATATTGTTAGGTAAGATGGATGGTTATAAAAGATTAGGTAAGATAGATGGGTATCTAGAAGGTGTGGTGTATCAACTTTAGGTAACATTGTCGTACAACAACCATCAAATCAAACAAGACGTGGTTCTGATTGCATAAGATCGTTTGTATCATCATTCTTACAAAAGATTGGTTAGTACAAATGTTTATGCATAGTTTTAGTGGGTCAATGTATTAAAATTGAGGTCGGAAAAAATAAGCTAGTCTATCTAAATATGTACCATAAGCTAGCTTATAAGTTAGTTTATAAGAGCATCTACAGTGGTGGAACCTTTAAAAACCTCACTTACCGTATTTTTTTCTACCACGTCATTGCCATATCAACAAACCAATAACCTCTTTAAAACTCTACAATGGGTGTTCTTACAAAAACCTCACTTCACTTTTTTTTATTTATAATATAATTTTTATTCATGTAAACTATTATATAACAGAAAATAAAACTTTTACAAGAACCTGGGTACTTCAAGCACCTGGATTACAATAAGAACCTGTGACGGGGCAAGAACCTTTGTCTCACAGTGGAGGTTCTTGTAAAAACCCCATAAAGAACCTCAGGAAGATCCTCCATTGTCGATGCTCTAAGCTAACTTTTTAAAACGCTATTTTGAGTTCAACTGGGCCTGTATATTTCTAGGCTTTCACAGTTTTGGTTTGTATATTCATAATGATACCATGAGCGCTTTAGGGCGTCCTCAATATATGTTTTCAGATACCGCTATCCAATTACAACCCGTCTTTGCTCAATGGATCCAAAACACCCACGCTTTAGCACCTGGTGCAACAGCAATTTGGGGAGTTTTTTGTTGCTTTTCCAATTATACCCTTAATAATATTAATTATTAAATTCAAATACATCCTTTTTGGTCATTTTGCATACTCATAAGCTAGTTTTTGCCAAATATTGCCAAATATAATTTGTTCATAAGTTAGTTTATTAGCTACTAGCTAGTTTATCAATCAACAGCTAGCTTATCAGCTACAAGCTAGTTTGCCAAACATAGCCTAACACCGAAACCATATGTTACGCCAACTATATAATTAAGTGGTTGTTTACCAAAAAAAAAAGTGGATAAGTGCAAATTGGGATAAAAGGTCTCACTGAGGTAAGAGATCTGACTTAAATAAGTATTGATCAAAATTTATTGTTTATCTGTTATTTTATATTAAATGTTGAGTGAGTAGAAATGACGATTATATCCGTTTGGTTGAAGTAATTGTTAACTGCAAATAATATTTTTACAAATGTTTTATAAAAAATAATTTTTTATTAGTATTTATTTCATTTTTATGTAAACAATTTTATTTTCACATTGTTATAATATTACAAGGTTTAGTATTTTAGACCGGCTATAAACCTTAAAAAAGGAAAAGAAAAGAAGAGATGCATCTTTTGAAAAGTACAACTCCATCAATTAAAAACATTTTTACTCTTTTTATGAGAAAATAATTATTATAGGTATTTGGGGAAATACTCTTAACCTCCTATCTATTCTCTTTCAAAAATTTAAGGGAGGGTTTGGTTGGGGGTATTGAGCAGTCAGGAATGGGAATGATAATGAAAACTGCTGTTTGGTTTGATATTATATAATGGAATCATTCCTGCAGATTCATTAATTTCCATTCCTAACCAAATTGGGGGGAATGAAATTTTTATTTCTACTTGGTTCTTTTTTTCACCCATTGTTCCATCTATGGATGTTAAATGAAATATCTTTTGTATTTTCAAATTGGAAAAACATATTTTTTCAATATGAAGCAATTTTTCATTGATTATAGTGGGTTAACCAAACAGTATCAATGCAATGCTCATTCCTATTCCCATTCTCCTGCATTCTCATTTTCATTTTCATTCTCATTCCCTGAAATGAACCAAACGCCTCCTAAGTTATACCCACTGGGCCGCTATCCGGCAGCCGCTCCATGTTTGAAATTGATAGCGGCTCATTTTGATAGCGGCTCCCTTTGTTTATATATATATATATATATATATATATATATATATTTGGGAGCGGCTCACTTGACTTAATATATTCTATGCCTCTTATAAAGGTAGCGGCTCACTTTGTATGAAATACATATATATACACACCTATTTCGGCTCATTTGTGTAAAGGTAGCGTCTCACTTGACTTAATATATTCTATGCGTCATATATATAAGTTTTTTAGTAGCGGCTCCCTTTGTGTATATATAGCGGCTCAAATGATATTAAGTGATGTTATGGTGTGTGTGTGTATTGTTGGGTTTTGATTTCGCTGGAAAAACATAGCAGCCGCTATTAGCGGCCGGAGCCGCTATTGGCGGTCGCCAGATAGCGGCCCGGTGGGTATAACTTAAATTTTTGGGAGAGATTGGGTAAGAGGTTAAATTGATTTTTCCAAATGGCTATAAAAATTATTATCTCTTTTTTCATTCTCTGTGTTTGTTTGTTGTGAAGGTGATGAATAGTGAGAAAAGAGGACGGTCAGAGCTCATCTTATAATAAGAGCTAAGAGGTGGATTTTTTAAGAGGTTGTTTGGTAATTGCTGAATGATTTGGTGTTGAATGATTAAGTGGTCAAAATGATTAAGTGGCTCTTATGATATAGTGTAAAATGAGATATGGTGGTTTGGTAATTGTTAAAAAC